>QEWY01003237.1:0-16701 GCA_006503575.1 Baylisascaris schroederi
ATTATTATTATTATTATTATTATTATTATTATTGATTGTTATAATTATTATAATTATTGTCACGACTGCGCACGATTAAATGAATTTGAATGTTAAATAATGCTGAGAAGTGAGTGTGTGATGTTGAAGTCAAGACAAAACGAAGTTGGGGATTAGGACTGATTGTAAAATTTTATGCACATCAAATGAGGGCAAATGGACAAGCGGAGTTGAGCTCGTTGACAGATCACTCAGATGTGTTTTTGCATAAAAATCGGAATGCACGTGCAAATGGCACAGAGAAGGCATGTTAGCGCTTTGTCTTCAACAAGTCATGAAGACGCCAAGTTAGCATAAACACATCATAAAAATTATTATGCTCATACAGTTAGGGGCAAAAATGGACATCGTAGAAGCTGTTATGCACATCGGTTTGGTGCTTAAACAACTTCCGGGGTCATCGACAAAGAAGAAGGGGCCATAAGTATCAGAAGGTGTCAACGAGAAGACTATATAAGTGAACCCGAAGTTTTGGCAGCTATCGTACATAAGTGTCGCCGATGGGGACTGCGCCTTCAACGGATTTTTTGTGTATTCCTTGTCATGTGGTAGTTGTGTACTTGCATTGTGATATGTACGTATGTAATGTTTTAAGTCGGGTTATAATATTACGGGCGTCCCTGATAAGTAGTTGTTTCTTCGTTGCCTTTTAATTGTTTTAAAATGTAAATAAAGGTTCAATTACCCAAGTTTGAGTTTGAGGTGTGGTTCACACAGCAGTAGGGAAGTGCACAGGTCGGTTGCTCTAACTGAATCTGCTGTTGGTATTACACGCAGTTTAGAGGTGCACAAGTCGGCTGCACCAACAGAATCTGGTTGTTAATATGACAAGAGCCCCCTCATTGTGAATTGGATGTTCCTGGGTAACGGAAAGAAACCAAAAAGCGATCATTGGCGAGCGAGACGGCGTCAATAATTGGAGAAGAGCGACAACTAGACTGACCACAAAAGGGAGTTCGGTGGTCAGGGGCGTCAACTCCAGTGGTGATCCTGGTTGGATCGACACCAGTGCTCAAAGGAGAGAAAGAGACGGTTGATCAGGAGAAAGCCACACGTCAACTCTGAGCTGACTGAAGCAGACAGCGGAAAGCAAGCCGCAGTTCAGTCGAGAACGAACAATAAGGAGTGTAGGCTTAATTTTTTATAGTGATTTTCTCGCTTTGTTTAATTATATTCTTTGTTCACGAATCTTTGGTACAAGCTACTAATACGCTGATCTAATTGTTGACCACCTTTACACATCATCACACACACACACACACACCCAAATTACACACCCATCAACGATAGGGTGCTCAAAACAATTATTGTAATGAATTGTAGTTATTATGAGTGTCATGATTGATTATTATACTTATTATAATTAATTTCTGCAATTATTAGAACAATTAGAATTATTATAATCATTAGAATTGCCACAATTATTATAAGTAAATGTAACAACTATTATATTCATAATAATTAAACATTACAGTTATTATAACTTTTATAATTGTAGTAATTATCATAATTATTATAATTGTCATAAATATGATAATTGTTACGGTTAAAATAACTATTATCACTTGATCACTTGATAGGCCGGATTATCGAACGTTGTGCACGCTGCGGCCACAATGCATTTCCATTTTGGTCTCATCCTCGCCATTCTCGGCCAGGTTTTACCCCAATCGTCCAGGGTACTAAGGCCCATTTCCGTGCATTGTTTTAGCCATTAGATGACGCCACCTCGCTGGCTAGGCGAGCAGGCCATTACCTCTCTTCGAATTTAGCCGGTCCTCAACCTCTAGCAGGCATGGTCTGGTGATTCGGGGTATGAATCGACCACGCTGTAGGATTGACAGTTCAATACCTTTGTAGCATGGTTAGACCTGCTGGGGCTTACGCTCCGCTACCATAGCTATCGAACGACCGTTGCCACCACTGCGCCACGATGAGGCACCGAAGGAGGATTTTGCAGCGGATATATATATATATATATATATATATATATACATATATATATANATTGCCGTAATTGATTATTATAATTATTGTAACGAATTATTATAAATGTTATAAATATTGTTATAATTGTAATTAATTATTATGATGATTATAGTTATTATTATTCATCAACGTAATTATTGTAATTAATCATCATGATTTTTATAATTAATTATTGTAATTATTTTACTTAGTTATCATAATTATTATAAATACTCAAAATTGTTACAATTTTTATAATTAGTTGTTATAATTGCTATAATTAATTATTGTAATTATTGTAACTATTATAATGTGGCTGCGATAATTGTTATAATTAGTTATACGATCGATGCTTGTATTTCCATCATGGTTGTGAAAGCATCTTCCAAGGTCCTGTCAGGTAGTATTTTACCTTTGCAGAATATAGACTGTCTTCGATGCTGAGTCCCTTTGCCACGAAAAGAAAAGTGGAAATCAGAACCAATGTGTTTAATGCCTTCGATTTTTCTCTTGTGTTTTTTTTCGATTCTCTCTTGCTTTATCATATCATTATCGCTTATCATTAATTTATTATATTATCGTATCACTGATTTATTATATTAAATGGTGTCTTGAACAGTTCGATTTTACCCATTATGAACGTTAAGCAAACACCGTAGTTGCTTGCTATAATCTGTCTAGATATCTGCCTTGTTTTGTTTTTTGTTTGTTTGCTTGTTTATTTTTAAGAAGAGGGCTTCAAGCGCTAAGTGGTAACCTTTCTTTATCATGTATCGGTGTTGTTGTTTGTCTGGAGCATTAACGGAGCTCGTTTCTTCCAAGGTATAAGTTATTGCAATCTTCGGCATCGTGAAAATATAATCTGCTCCTTCGCAGAATGACGTTATCAGTAGTGAAGGAGATTCTCTTCCTGCTTATAAGGAGATGACGAGCCGTGACTACTATTTCGACTCCTATGCGCATCTTCGCATCCATGAGGTTTGACTTGTCTAACATTGTCTAATCATCTGACAGGTTTTTATCCACATCCTTCGTCTACCCTTTTTTGAAGTGGAGACTCATTCGTCTTGCCAATGAAGCTCTTAAGCTGAGAAAATGCTTCAGGCTTTACACGAATTTTCGCGGATAAAATATAGGAGAAGAAAATACAACGGGGTCACATCTAGGAGGTTCCACCTATCTGAAACGTACATAATGTTGTGTTATAGGTAAGCTTGTCTCCTTCCGTTAATAGGTCTAGGATACGCCCGGTCCCTACTGCATCTATGATCCCATGATCGTGTGGGAATGGGTTGACTCCATTTCCAATCCAACTCTCGTTTGAGTTAAAGCTATTCGTCCGACCGAGATTGGCTTCAACTCATCCCACATAATTATGGGTTAACTCCGTTATACTCATGGTTGTAGCTGTGTTTAGCTCAGGTCTTGTTGCTCTCGAAATGGACTGAAAGGTCGATCACAGATCGAAGCTGCTTCAAGGTGGGCGGTGATCGGTCAAATAATACTAAAGAAAGGGAAGTGAAAAAAATCGGGGAAAAAAAAGAAAAGCGAAAAAAAGGGACTGCAATTGGATGGATTCCTGGTCGAATATTTCTCTCATTTTCTTCATTTGTTTACACTAAGGTTGTTAATTAAGTTTTATATAGGTTATAGGTGAAGCAAAAAAAGCACTGTACGGACGATTCTAAAATCGATTTGATTTTACAGATTTTACTGTTGCCACATAACTCGCGAGTTGCGACTGCCTGTGGTCTTCAGAGCATCTGCGCTCCCCCATCCCCCTTCTCACTGCTTATCTCTGATCATCAGCTTAGGTTTAAATGAGGTCGAAATATTGAGGAAAGGGGACTAACATGTCTTCTTGCATATTCATACCGATAACTAACACTTCTATATACCTATAATGATAAAGAATGTTAGTCTTGGGGCGAGCAGGTGCAGGACGCATATGTCCTTCGATACTGATGTCTGTGGCGCAAATCCTCCTTGAATAGGCATGGATTCAAGAAGGCTTATGGGGTTGCTGTGCGAAATTTATTTAAGAGTGAATGGACAAGGTGAAGGGCAAGGTTACGCTTTTTTATCTTTTTATGGGTTGAAATGAATCGTCATTCTGATTCGCTTATATTTACGGAGATGCTGAAAGATGAGGTGCAGACGGTTACTTGCCGTAACGCCGTATACCACAAAAAGCATCTCTTCAAGGATAGGGTCGTTATGGACGTTGGTTCTGGTACGGGCATTCTATTGATGTTTGCGGCACGAGCGGGCGCCAAATAAGTTATCGCTGTAAGTATCTTCATTTCGAGGCTAAATTTTTGCAGTTATTACCAGTGGATCGAGGATTGCCGAGTTAGGGTAGCTCATCAAAAGTGATAATGGAGAGGGAGTGAGGGGAGAAGAAACTTGGACCTTTTTTCATTGAAGCAATTTGGTTTTTGCGATCACTTCAAAATTTTCTTCTCTGGATGAGACAACTGGGAATCATAAGATTGCAGGCGCCGATATACACTAATAGTGACAAGGGAAATGGAGATGGGACTGTTTCGTCTCCTAACTTGGTTCTGTCGTAAAGTTTTTGTGGTTTCCTCATCCCGTCTTTTGACAACTGAGATGCAATCGATTGCTAATAAAAGAATAGTGGTAAATTTGAGGGTAATTTTATGATGCTTCTAGATTGAATTTTCGAATATGGTGACGCAGTCGAAGCAGATTGCGAAATACAACAACCTCGATCACATTATCACGGTAGTGCATGGCAAAGTGGAGGATGTTACGGAATTACCTGATGGTATCAAAAAGGTATTCATCATTGATTTTTTCGCATTTGCTAGGCTGATTGTGAAAGTAGTCGGAGTTGGTATTACTTTCAACGAATTCACATTACAGACGTTCCTCTCTTCCACCCCTTCCCAGCTTTCCCATCCCAATTTTCAGATGATTTTGCAGCTCACAAATTCTAGATGTTGTCTTAAACTGCAAATTAATCTCTTATAGATTTTTGAAAGTTTATAGTTTTGAGTTATTTTCGAGCTCAAGCGGTTTATTGTTCAATAAACAAAGGGGAAATTGTTAAGGTTGATGTGATAATCTCGGAAGATGGGCTACTGTCTCTTGTATGAGTCGATGTTGAACACGGTGATTTTCGCGGGAGATAAATGGTTGAAACCGGATGGTGCAATGTTTCCGGACCCTTCGAAGCTCTTCTTATGCGCGATTGAGGATCGACGATATAAAGAAGATAGAATCAATTGGTTTCTTTTTGGTTTTTATTCAGCTTTACTACGCCTAAGTTGTTGTGATATGGGAGATTTATGTAAGAGATTAGATGATGGATGATTTACCCCACCACACCTTCGGTTTGCTTTAATTGATGATTGTGTAAGGTTGAGAAAAGATGAAGAGTGAGAGAGCGGTGGAGAGATAGAAATGCTTCATGTAAGGGCTGACATCTTTGATTTTACGACTTTCAACGGAAATAAGCGCACTCACCTGTTTGAGGATCTGTCCTGAAAGACTTGTTGCCATCGCGATCTGCATTAAGTTGTGGCAAGAGATCTGTTCTCTAGTGCAGCGTACGTGATGTGTTGGTTGAACAAGAAATTCTAGATGTTGTCTTAAACTGCAAATTAATCTCTTATAGATTTTTGAAAGTTTATAGTTTTGAGTTATTTTCGAGCTCAAGCGGTTTATTGTTCAATAAACAAAGGGGAAATTGTTAAGGTTGATGTGATAATCTCGGAAGATGGGCTACTGTCTCTTGTATGAGTCGATGTTGAACACGGTGATTTTCGCGGGAGATAAATGGTTGAAACCGGATGGTGCAATGTTTCCGGACCCTTCGAAGCTCTTCTTATGCGCGATTGAGGATCGACGATATAAAGAAGATAGAATCAATTGGTTTCTTTTTGGTTTTTATTCAGCTTTACTACGCCTAAGTTGTTGTGATATGGGAGATTTATGTAAGAGATTAGATGATGGATGATTTAGAAAATATGTGATGCCCATTTGGAGTTACTCAATCGAATTAAATATTGAGTGAAAATGGTTCTGGTTCATAAAGAGAACTGGTGAAGGAAAATTTACCATAGAATCTTGAAGGGACGAATGAGAAGTGTTGATATATTTGAGGAATATTACCTACTTACAAGGTCCTTCCTCTTTTTATGAATGAGCTTCCATTGGTTCCTATGGTGAACTAGAAACATGATTTGTGCATATAGAGTACGGTATATTGAAAACGGTTTGCTTATAAAATATCGTATACTGGAAAGACAATTACTTTATGAAATGAGGCGTTTTAGATTTATGCATAAATAATTGCGCATACTAAAATCCTATAGAGTATTAATTTGTAGCTTCTGTCTTGTTGTTATTATTTATATGCCCTTAAAAGTTAAAAAGGAAAAATTAGATGGTCTGCGAGACGGTAATGAGCCTAATTAGGGTTGGGAATATTTGGACGTTCAATGGGGCACTCTTAGTCAATTATCATTTTAATGTTTTTTATAGGTGGGACAATGTGTACGGTTTAAATATATCAAGCAATCATCGTGTTGCAATAGAAGAAACTCTAGTTGATGTTGTTGATCATGCACAAGTCGTCATCAATAACTGCCTACTTCGTGTTAGTTACACTCTTTGATGTTCGTTGTTTCCTTTATAAATAGTTGAGGTGTTTAGCTTTCTTTAAGGGTTTATTTGCGATTTTGGTACTATAAAGAGGGGCAGAAGGGAGAAGAGGAATGTGTACAAGAACACCTCTTTGAAATCTGAGAAACATCAAAAGTTTGAAAAGCTTTGGAAGTACGAGCTTCATGAGGTTTCTGTTGATGTTCGAGGAAGGTAACAGACATTGCCTGAATGCCGCTTCCATTTGGAAAGGGAGGGGAAAGGAGGAGAGTGGAATCGCAATTGCAAATTCGGCAATACAGCGAGAAGATACGACCAATGGGTTTATCCGGTTTGGCGAGCTCGCCTCCTATTGTCATCATCAGTCGGTAATCTATCTTTTATCCCTGTCCGGTTCGGTTGGATCGTTCTGGACGAGGTGGCATCCTCTCTCTCTTTCCCTCTGTGTGATGAGTCATCCACTTCTTTTGTTCATGACAAGATGACTCAATTACTATTCGGCTAAAGTTGTCGCTGTTCGGTGTACGGGATTAACGAAGTGATCATATGGATATTACAGGATGTTGATTTGTACACCGTGAAAGTGGAGGATCTAACGTGGAGTGCGGACTATTTGCTCCGAATGACATGAAATGACTATGTGCAAATGTTGGTGAGATTCTTCACGGTGGACTTCTCGAAATGCCACAAGAGGGCCGGTTTCTCGACGGGACCCGATGTGTAGTACACAAATTGGAAACAAACTATCTTCTTCCTCCAGGTTGTTAACATGTTGTTCGCACTTCTTTGACATGTTCCGTTTGTATGAAATGACAACAGGTGTTTTTCTTCAAGTTGAAAAATGTGCCATACTGGTAGATATGCGAAGGTGATTTGAAAATCTGCGTATAAGTGTCACCTTTGATATAATGTGATCACTATCACCACAATTTGACATTACCTCCGCCAGTATTATTGGAAATCGATTGGGCTTTAAACAGGGCATGTTCTGCTTAGAGTTGAGCTTTTATTTTAGGGGAGAGGGAAAAATTTTTATTTTTTGTCTTTTCACCTGTGGCATTAAGGCAGGTGGAGTGGTCGGGTCATTGTTCAGCATATTCAGTCAGGCATAATTTTCAAGTTAGATCCTTCAATGCGGCGGAAATTGTGGGAAATATTCTAAAAGGTTGCAGAGTGCTCCTAAAAGAGAAATGTGCCATATGTTTGCTGTTGGGTTTTAATCGTCGTTGTTGGGTATAGTGCTAATCACATAAACAAATCGTAACAAAGAGCTGTGATAACCCGTTCACTTTCGAGTTGAATTTAATTTAATTTTTTTTGAGTGAATTACAGGGTTCATTGACGTGTAAGAAGAACGAAGAGATTATGGAAGTGTTCCCGATAGCACCAAATCCACGCAATGAGCGTGAGCTCGACTTCAATATAACGGTCAAATTTCATGGTGATATCTGCGATGTGGAAGAGGAGAACGTCTATACGATGCACTAAAGCACTACCAATCAAGTTAAGCCACCTTCCATAATTTGCGATTATAGTTGGTCATTTTGCATTTAAATCCTTGCGCTTTGCGTTATTGATGGGTGATGCTGAGAGGGAGAGGAAGGATGGAAGATATAAGGTGCGAAATTGGAATGAAAAGATTTGTACTATCGGGAATGCAATAATGTTGGAGAATGTCGATGGAAAAAGAGAGAGTAATGGAGCTTTATTAAGGGAATGGAGCTGAGAGGGAAGAGGATGGGAGCAGCGAGGAGAAAAGTGGGAAGTTTTAACGAAATGCTTGGATATAAATCATTTTTTGTTGTAAAGAGTAAATTAGAAGGTGGCTCATTGTTGATCGTTGTCTTGCTTCTTTGGCGTTATATTTCCCTCTTTCTACGGTTGGAAAGTTCAATTTGTTCTTTGTGACAGTTCATTTCATTTTCTGTGTCTCTTGATTCTTCTCTGTTTGATCGGGTTTCGGCGAAAGTCGGATATGACTCTGGAATCCTTGGCAGTCGTGACGTGGTTGTTGAGCGCATTTTTGTTTCGCATAAGTTGAACCATCATCACTTCCCCAAACCCCGTTTTATTCATGTTTCTTTAATGTTGTTACACGCTGTCTATCGTCATATGAGTGGGGTTCATCTTCACTAACTGTAGACTCAATTGTATACCGATTTTCAGTGGTATTATATGAGGCGGTTCTTGGTTTGTTTTACCATTTTAGTTATGGAAGAGAAGGGGCTCTTCTTATTTTTCCTCGAATTGGATAGGCATTGGTTGGATGGGCAGGCGGATAATCTAGTGATAGTGTTTATGCTTTGGAACATATCACTATGAGGGATTTTAAGATAATTTGTTAGCAATGTGAATGAGGTAAATGAAGTAATTGTAGAGTGTTTTATTATATCAGAGATTGGCTTGTAATGCCTTTTTTGATCGTAATTAGCTTCATTTTAAGCGTTTGAGTTGCGTAATATTTTTTGACTTTGCTATGTATAAATGTTGCTTGCTCATCATACGCTAAAAGACTTGTGATAATGAGAGGATGAGTGAATTATCGGTAGTGATAATGTGTTATATGTAGTGATGAGTGGATGATTGAATTTATAGGTAGTGGTAAGTGGGGTGAATGGGATTTAGGTAGTGATAAGAAGATGAATGAATTGTAGGTAGTGATGAGGGGACAAATGGATTACCGGTAATGATAGTGAATTATGGGTAGTGATAAGTGAGGTGGACCTAAAGTTCAGAATGGGTAATTACGATCGTTTTTGGGGGGATGCTGACCGATGCATACGATCAAAAAAAAAGAGTGAGAATGAGATGGAGTGGCTGATTGCCCCATTTCTATCACTTGCCTTCAGCTACTTGAGTAATGGGCACAAAAAATCGTTTAAGGTCTGCATAGTTGTTCACTGCGAAGTTGGTTAAGACGTTCAAATTTTTTGCTGTTCTACTTCTTACGATTGAAAGATTTACTTATATAGGAAGATTCTTGGCACTTTCACTTCTTTCCTTATTCTAGCATTAGAGATTTTCCTTTCTACGATATCTTTGTCGACATATTCCTTAGTTATTATGTACTGATAGTGATAACCGACCGAAGGAAAGGAATATTACCGAGAGACTTGCGTAAGTACGGTCATCGCTCTTATTGGTCAAACGTGAGGCCGCGCCCACTACGATGGCACCACAATGACTTCACTTATAAGATGTAACAATGACATCATTTCCGGTGGCATTATTTTTATTTTTTTGTGATGCGGTAGTACCTGATAGTTGTACTTATCAATTGATAAAGGATGATTCGATGTAATCAGATCATTTTCGATGGCGACTTTTTCCGCAACATTATTCGTTTCTGGTCTTACTCATCTATCTCGTAGACACATGGCATGCTTAGATTATCGCAGGAAGCCATTATCAGAAGAAGAGATATTCATTATCATCTCTGGAAGAAAAGGATAGAGAATATGGAAAATTTCAACTGTTACTTCGTGTTATGTTCAAAAATCGAACGACAGAGTTTATTAATCCTTTGTATTAACTATGAAATAAAACTAAATTTTGAGAGAAAATTCCTTTTTGAATTCAATGATAAGAGGAAATCCAATCGTTTCTTGATTTATCATTATTAATGTATATTTTATTTCTATATGCGAATAAATTTCTTTATTCAGTTATTACTTACAAACATATAGGGAAATAGATCATATGGAATAATAGTTTCGATTATTTCGTTAAATACACTACTAGGACAGTGAATGAAGTTACTCAATTAACGTTGCATATATGTACGTTGACGTTGAAGAAATTTTGCAATTAATGCTTTAAAATCTTTGTATCTAAATCGATTCAATTGTAATGCAACTCCTTTTGCAGGTCTTAAACCAGGCATATGTCGATAATGTGAGTTGCTTATCGAAGATTTGAAATTTCTTTGTGTAGCTGGAGAATTGGTTCACCAGCAGCCGATTGCACTTGATTTTGATTGCTGTCGGTTTGTTGCCACTGAAATTAATTCGCCGTTTGTTGCAATTGCGGATCATTGCATTGCTGTTGCAATTGTGGATCGCTGAATCGTTGTTGTTGTTGTTGTTGTTGCCATTGTGGAGCGACTGCCTGTTGCTGTTGCCACTCTGGAGCAGCTGTCTGTTGCTGTTGCCACTCTGAAGCGGCTGCTTGTTGTTGTGGCCACTGTGGTGCTGCTGTCTGTTGCTGTCGTTGTTGAGCATCTGCCTGTTGCTGTTGCAATTGTGGGACGGCTATCTGGTGTTGTTGTTGTTGCCACTGTGGAGCGTTTGTCTGTTGTTGCTGCAATCATAGAGTTGCTGTTTGCTGTTGGGTAATTGCCTGTTGCTGCTGCCACTGTGGGGCTGCTGTCGGTTGTTGTGGCAACTGTTGGACGTCCGCTTGTTGTTATTGCCATTTAGGGGTGGCTGTCTGCTGTTCTTGCTCTTGTGGGGCAGCTGTCTGTTGTTGTGGCCATTGTTGGACGTCTGCCTCCTGCTGTTGCTATTGAGGGGTGGCTGTCTGCTGTTCTTGCCATTGAAGAGCGGCTGTCTGCTCTTGTTGTTGTTGCCGTTGTGGAGCGGATGTCTGTTGTGAAGCACTCATCCTCTGCGGTTGCTGTTGCCATCGTAAAGAATCCGTCTGTTGTCGCCAACGCGCAAATTGTCGCTACCTATTGAAGTTTTGATTTGCCGCAAGATTCTGCGATTGTGATGTGAAACTCGAATTGAACGTCCTTGATGCGGATGACGAAGGCCATTGATTTAATTGTTGCCGTTGGGGAACTAAAAAAAATTTTTTTAATTCAGCAGCTAAAAAAAAAGAGTTATAAATAACTGTATGGAAAATTGACAGGTTATTATCCATCGAAATCTTTGAGTTGGTTTTTTTTTCTTATTAAAATATTTTGAAGAAAATCTCAGCCTTCAAATTTCTAAAATCACTTTCTACATTTACAGTGTTAAATGCAATGATGCGTAAATGTGAACGCATTTATCGCTTGATATCACTAAAGAAGCTATTACTATAGTGTATTTCTTCATCAAATACAATACTTCCTGGGTGAGTTATTTAGTAATTCAACAAAACTTATTGCAGTGGAAAATTTTCTGCAGTGTATTAGGAACGAACGATTGAAAACGGATGGACGACTACCGATGAAGATCTACGAAAATTTGAAGCCTTATATAAAGAAAAAAGCAGAAGATAATAGCTGAAACCATTCGTATTCATTGAAAATAGCTGGCTAAGAACTATAAAGGATATATGATGAAATTTTCTTTATATAAAATTGAAATATTAAGAAGAATTAAAAACTGTATTAAGGAAAATGAAAAAAAGAAATGCAAAAATTGAATTGTTTTTGTGGACTGAGTGTATTGATATCGGTAAATTGATTCGATATCACATGTTGTTGTTGTTGTTGTGCGAATTGAAAATTATTCGACTGTAGTGGAAATGTTACGAATGATTGTTGATTTGGAAATTCTAAAAGAGAGTAAAACTTATTTTTAGATCAAAGACCAGTGACCACTTCAAACTAATAAATATGCAAATTTATTCTACTTTTATGCGAAAAAATCAACTTTATTTTCTTTATGATGATATCGTTTATGTACTTCTTAAATTTTAACTGAAAAAGGATATACACTTTTGTATTTCTTTCTTTTTTCTATACTAATCAACTTCATAAATCATCAAATTTCATCCCTGTGAAAGTCCACAGTTCCTTAGTCTGACAGCTGAAGGGTATATATTGCGCAGACCTTTTCCTTACAACGTCGAATATCTTCACTTTGATTTCATAAATCTCTAAGAAGTATCCCTTACTTTTTATTTGCCATAAAGAATTAGAAAATAAACGTTAATATATTATCAAGTATTGCAAGTGGAATATTTCATTTTTTTAAAGAAAATTTTCGAATAAGCGTATCTACATAGAAAAGCAATCAAATATCTTAACACAAATATAAACGAGCAAAATATGACTTCATTACAACATTCATCAAAAATTTTCCCCTCAGAGTTTCGGATGATCGTTTCTACTATTCCATCTTTTTATTTGTATATTAACAAAAAGAAAATATCTTGGATGGAATTTTACCTTGAAATCTCGCAAATTCGCTCGCACGTTTAGTACGTCTAAGGACTATCGTCTCAAAATCGTTTAGTTTATCATTACTGAAAATAAGATAAAAGCGGAAATTTGACTTAGATCAGTTTGCACATTTAGTTAATGGTTTTAGATGAATAATTTATGAATATACAATTGTCTTCTATATATTTATACAACTCATTATTTATTAATTCCAAAAATAAGTCGATTTAAAAAGTAATTTCTATTATTGTTCCCACAAAATTACCGTGGAAAAATTGTTTGTTTGTTGCAAATTTAAGCAATTTCGAAAAACGCAAAATCGCTATCATATATTGATGGCAAAATGGTTCAATGAATAAAAATTCAGCGAAAATTTTCTGAAAAGAAATAACGGTCATGAAATTTTAAAATTGTGTCTACTCTAGAAATTTGTAACGACATAACGAGTATTTCTTTAAAAAAAATTCACATTTTTTGCACAATGAATAAATAATATATGAGTAAGTAATAATATAATGAATGAGTAATAAAATATAATGATGAATATATTAGTAAATATATGAGTAAATATGAGTGAATATAGTAAATGAATGAATAATAATATATATGATGCCTTTTGCAACAAATCTACTTTTCTATCGCCTCTAAAAGAATTCCCTCTTATACATTCTTTCACCTGTTCATCTCTTCATTTGTACCAACAAAGTTTATTTTTACTCCAATCGGTTTCATTTGTCGATTTTTTCATTATATACGCAAAAAAAGGTGTGCCCATTTCTCACATATAACTAGAAAAGTATTCATTGAATACAATCATAAAACAGTGAAAATCAGAGAAAAATTTACTGAAACGTACGTTGAGAGAGAATATTCACTGCCATATATCGACTATAATAACTGCACCAAGAACACAGTAGCACCGATGGAGCTGCATCGAATTGACATAGTGATTTCTCCGGACTGTAATTCATAAGCAATTTTAAGAGGCATTTCTAAAGCAATATTCTCTCATACTAAAGAAACGTTCAAATGATAATTGCACCTAAGTGTAAGTGAGATTTCTGTACAGTCGAAATGTAAACATTGACAAGAATATTCAAGCCTCTTGAATGTTTTTGAGTTATGAGCCAACTGAAGTCCGACTCAGACTGAGAATGATAATGGGCTGTTTTTGATGACCAATGAAAACTTGTCTGCAGACCGCGACGAACCCGTGAACCTCCTGCTTGACACAAGGTTGATGAGCAGTTAGAACGTCTGCGGCAGCTCAGCAGTAGAGCGCTCGCTCGGCAAGCGAGAGTTCGCGGGTTCGTCACCGTCTGCGGACGACTTTTCATCGGTCATCAAAAACATCCCAATATTCAAGCGATTACGACAATATGAGATTTATTGCGAATAAATAATCTGAAGCTGACAGATAATGAAGATCGTCACTTATTCGTCATTCACTCACACCTTAAATGGTTCAGCCTTTTCGTGAAGCGATTAATTTCTAGCATATGATAGTCTAAACGTCTCGAATCGAGTTGAATAAATTTTCCTATGAGTTTCGATGAACGATAGTCTAAAACAATTTAAATTTTTGTCAATATCTAGTTAAGCTGAGTATTTATATAAGCAATTCCAGCTCGATTGAATTGTCGATGAATTTTGCTGATTTTAATATTAGTAAATATATGAGTAAATATGAGTGAATATAGTAAATGAATGAATAATAATATATATGATGCCTTTTGCAACAAATCTACTTTTCTATCGCCTCTAAAAGAATTCCCTCTTATACATTCTTTCACCTGTTCATCTCTTCATTTGTACCAACAAAGTTTATTTTTACTCCAATCGGTTTCATTTGTCGATTTTTTCATTATATACGCAAAAAAAGGTGTGCCCATTTCTCACATATAACTAGAAAAGTATTCATTGAATACAATCATAAAACAGTGAAAATCAGAGAAAAATTTACTGAAACGTACGTTGAGAGAGAATATTCACTGCCATATATCGACTATAATAACTGCACCAAGAACACAGTAGCACCGATGGAGCTGCATCGAATTGACATAGTGATTTCTCCGGACTGTAATTCATAAGCAATTTTAAGAGGCATTTCTAAAGCAATATTCTCTCATACTAAAGAAACGTTCAAATGATAATTGCACCTAAGTGTAAGTGAGATTTCTGTACAGTCGAAATGTAAACATTGACAAGAATATTCAAGCCTCTTGAATGTTTTTGAGTTATGAGCCAACTGAAGTCCGACTCAGACTGAGAATGATAATGGGCTGTTTTTGATGACCAATGAAAACTTGTCTGCAGACCGCGACGAACCCGTGAACCTCCTGCTTGACACAAGGTTGATGAGCAGTTAGAACGTCTGCGGCAGCTCAGCAGTAGAGCGCTCGCTCGGCAAGCGAGAGTTCGCGGGTTCGTCACCGTCTGCGGACGACTTTTCATCGGTCATCAAAAACATCCCAATATTCAAGCGATTACGACAATATGAGATTTATTGCGAATAAATAATCTGAAGCTGACAGATAATGAAGATCGTCACTTATTCGTCATTCACTCACACCTTAAATGGTTCAGCCTTTTCGTGAAGCGATTAATTTCTAGCATATGATAGTCTAAACGTCTCGAATCGAGTTGAATAAATTTTCCTATGAGTTTCGATGAACGATAGTCTAAAACAATTTAAATTTTTGTCAATATCTAGTTAAGCTGAGTATTTATATAAGCAATTCCAGCTCGATTGAATTGTCGATGAATTTTGCTGATTTTTTTTTTTGCAAAAAAAGAGTCTAATTACTTAAGCTTTTCTGAAGCTTATATTATGATAAATCAAAACATTTAAATCGCATGAATTTATTTCATTGGCAAAGAAATTTTTCGCTAAAAGTTCGTTGAAAATGTTCTTTTTCTTCATTTTCCATAGCAATCAATTGCTACGTTCAATAATTTCCACTGGTGTAACGTGATAAAAATAAAAAGGTTGAAAAGTGAAGATTGTTGCTTACCGTTGAGCTTCCGAGAATTCACCAAGTCGAGAATTTTTTTTCTTTAAATTTTCTGCAAGAAATTATTACACATTTACATACTAAGAGAAAAAATTTTCATTAAGCAGTTCGAAATTCATCCATATCGAATCGTTTTCGCATGAAAACAGCGCAAAAAACGATAGATTTCCTGAGGCTCAATATCGAATTTAGTACGAAACAATACTCTGAAAACTCATCTGTTTATAGAGTCTCATTATTATAGCTATATGACTAATATTGGACATTACTATCAAGGCCTGCTATACCACTACAAATTTTTCAAATATTATCTAAAGTCTAGCAATGGAACCTAAACAACAATTCACGGATTAAGCCGTTTATTCCGTATGTTGAGGTTTCTTTTTTGGAGTTCCTATTGGCTAAACTTGAAAGAAGTGTTCCGCTCCCTATGAATGAGCAAAGTGGTGAGCCATTGAATCGAATTAACGCATTGCACTTAATCATGTGTAATGTTAGTCGAATAGGCTTACAGAAGAATTTTCCCATCCATAACTTGTCTTCGAATAAGAAATATTGGGAATCTTAGAGTTTTGAGTACTATTTCGATAAAGTCCATTGATATGTTCATGAAAGTTTACTGTGGAAAAAAGATACTCTAAAAATGCGGTATCACATAGTTGAAAAAGGAATACATTTGGATGAGGCATGTTAAGTAAGAAATAAAATTGGTGCATTTTGTGATCGAAAATGCATCACTACTTAATTTTTCTTACTGCAATATTTAATTCACTCAATCAATGAACAAATACTTACATATTTAATGATATTGATTGCATATTTTATGATTATATATTAACAGTTGTACGGAAGGATTATAATGCATATATATATATATATATATATATATATATATATATATATATATATATATATATATATATATATATATATATATATATATATATACATATA
>QEWY01003237.1:16711-33577 GCA_006503575.1 Baylisascaris schroederi
CTTTTGCATTCTTTGGACGATTCTCTTCCATTGCAAGAGGATTTTTCCGCACTCTTTGAATGCAGTTTATATTTTTTTGCGCTTTGCTATGTGAAACCTATTCGCAAATGCAAGAAGTTGCACGAAGGAAATTGCAAAGTAAAACAGCATTGTGGCACTTTTCGGTGCAGACGCAGCCTTCAGCTTGCGAAACGAGCGAAGAGGTCCTTATATGGAGTAAGTGAAAGCTGCCCAAGCGTTGCAGGTAGAGCGATTGAGGACATAGAGTAGTTCAACCATTCCAAAATAGGGAGAGCAAATTGAATCCAAATTTGCCAATAGAAAAACCAAAAGAACTAAAATTGTAATATATGCGAATAAAAGTACATTTTGAAGATAAGATTTTGTTGCAATATGAGTGTATCCGAATAGAGCTGAAAAATTCACTGGGAATAGGGGACCAGAATATCTTGAAAGAGAAGCAGCCAAAAACATTTGAAAGCTTCTATAAGGCAATTGAAGAAAAGCTAAAAAAATCCAAAATAAACAATGAAATGATTTAAAAATATTTAAAGCAAAATAAATTGTCGAACATATATAATACGCGATAGAATCGAAACTAAAAAGTAGAGAGAATTCGAAGTAAAATGTACAAAAGAAAGTGGAACTTTTTTCTTTCATTATGTATACGGCAATCGATTTTTATGTATATCTCTGTAAATTCTTTCGAATGTAATATTTGTGCCTTGTAAGGGACCATTAGTGCGCATTGGGAATGTGCAGAAATTTTAGCACTTTTTGAGTACTATTTCAGTGATATTTTTTGAAGTTTCGGTTAGAAGAGAGAGGAAGAAGGGAGGTACATATCAGATTACCTCAGGATTTGTAAAAAATGGTTGTGACATTCTCGCTGAAATAAGTGGCTTTTAGCGTAGACTCCTTCTGACGGCCATGTTTTAAATGTTATAAGTAAATAAATAAATAAATAAATAGATAAACAAATAAGCGGGGAAATAAATAGACAAATATTATATATTTTATCCATATCTTGCTTCATATGTACTTGTCCATTTATTGCAAAAAAGCATAAAAATGCCGATTATTCCTAACCTTTTGCATTTTATTGTACCAATTTGCATAGAAATATTTGCAAAATGCAAAAAAATTAGCAGTTAAAAAAGAATTAGGTGTTAGAGTGATGCAAAAATGACTTCTAGCAAGTAATGAATGTCTCATAAAATTGTGCAATTTTATCCGCGGAAGGTGAAATTTATTGACCTTCCACAATGAATACCTGTCTTAGTTAGAGGAAATTTCAACGTTATTTCACACATTTTACAATTTAGTCCTAGCAAATTTCACAGCAAACGTCTACGTTAACGTTGTTGCACTCTTACATCTGACTGAATAGTTTGCAGTAAGAAGTTGACCATCTATACCTAAAACTTCAACGTATTAAATGCGAAATTTGTTGAGAAATCGATCACATAGGCAGCAAAGAGTCGTAGTGTATTGCATCGATGATGAAAGAGACGACATTTTCAGAGTTATACATAATCTTTACTGTTTGTCCATTTTGGATTAATTGGAACAACCTGTATGAGACGAAAAGGCCGTGTTAAGAAAGTAAGCGTATTCAAATGACGCTGTTTAAAGGGTGAGTTCGAGTCTTAGATTCTCCACGTTCTTATAGAGTAAAGGTGGAGATGATGTGGTGTAAGCTTGGAGGATTCCAAGTACTGTTGAGGTTATTTCAGCATGAGTGCCTATGAATTCAGAGTCTGTGATGCATGAACTGAATCAATGTGAACTGGATAGCCTTCAGACTACCAGGCCCCTCGAATTTTGGTATGGAATAAATAAAATTATGGACGAGGTACAAAGAGTAAGTCTACTTCTTCCAAATCCCGAGTCTTAGAATCCAAGGAACCTCAATGACCAAAGACCTTAATCATTTATTTATTCATTCATTTACTCATTTATTGAGCGTTTCATATAGAAAAAACATATGTTTATATGTTGAATGTTTTTGAGATATGAGCCAACTGAAGTCCGGCTCAGACTGAGAAGATAACGGGGTGTTTTTTATGACCAATGAAAACTTGTCCTCAGACGAGGACGAACCCGCAACCTCTCGCATGGAACAAGATTGACAACCACCCCACAGCCGCCGCGGTAGTTCAGTGGTAGAGCAATCGGTCGCCAAGGGAGAGTTTGGTGGTTCGTCAACGTCTGCGGACCACTTTTCATCTGTCATCAAAAACATCCCAATATTCAAGCAATTACAACAATGTGAGATTTATTGCGAATAAATAATCTGAAGCTGACAGATAATGAAGATCGTCACTTATTCGTCATTCACTCACACTTTAAATAGTTCAGCCTTTTCGTGAAGCGATTAATTTCTAGCATATGATAGTTGCTAGTCCATTTGTGCGAAAAAAAGCAGCATTCACTTGTGCAAAAGTGCAACAAGTAGCATTTTGTGCACTACTCGGCGATGGACAACAATTGTAAAAACCGGTTGTTGACTTTCACACCGGAAGATAGCTTGAAATGCTTTCATAGGTGTTGATTTTCGATTTTTCAAAGAACAGCACTTCCTATCATTTTTCAACTATATTTAGTTGATGAGCCAATCATGATAGCTCTTGGAAACCGTAGATACACTTTATTTTAGTTGCAAGAAATTTTGAGGTCCTATTTTTCTCGCAACTATACAAGAATTTTTCAGGATCTACGAATAGTTGGTGGATCGCTTGAAGACATTTTGAAGAACGATACAAGATATGGCGCTTGTCTGAGATTAAGAATGACTTGAAAAGTCAACATTTCAACGGTCTTAAAGTAATCGTTAAGTTTGAGAATTGCATCAATGATTTTGCGGCAGCGAATCGCAAAAAAAGCCAAAAATTCAAAAAATGAGTTATGTAATGTGAAACTTTTGTGCTAGAAAAATACGCACTAAGCAGCAGCACTTTAAAGTATAATTTCTTGCAATTACGCAAATACTCATCTCGTTTAATTGGAAAATTTTGCTACGAAAGATTCAAAACTTTTAATTTGGGAGACAATTTAAGAGCGTAAGAATTTTTGTTTTTCAAAGTGCGCAAGAACAGAAAAATTGGAAATTTTAGCAAAGAGGTATTTATTGATTTACTATTAACTACATATCTAAGAATGATAGGCAACCAAGTGAACAACTAGTTCGATTAACGCCTTACGAAACGAGCAAATTGCTGTGCGTTCCACTATTAAGTGAGAAATTGTTGATTGCAGTTTTATCACGTATAGAAAATTAATTGGCAAAAATTGTTGAATGCAGTTCACATGATTTAATAAAAAGAAAATAAATTAATGAAACCATGGAACTGCAATTATTTGCTCTAGAATTATTTATCTTTCTCAGTAAATTTGAAAAGAATATACAAATTACGAATTGTATTTTCTATTTAAAGTGAATTTTAGTATATTTTGGATCTCAATAATGATTGCTATTTGGTAATGAGTGAAAGGATTATCCCCAACCAAGATCAGAACTCAAGACTTTCCGTTGTTCGGGTAAATATTCGAAAAAACTAAACTACTATAAATAACCTCAACTTCTCTTATTTGCATTTAATGCTATTGATTTTTTTTTTAATATATCAATTTGAAGGGAACATTGGGTAAGCTGTAGAGGGTATTTCGGGTAAGCTTTATTTGCGCCGGGTAAGCAAATAAATGCAGAGACTATATGCGAACAAAAACATTATTTGATGTAAAGTGAGCAGAATTAGGTGCAATGAGTCATTAATTGAAATGTGGCTAAGCTAGTGCAATGAGAAATGATGCTAATTTCAGTAGTCAGAAAGGGAGCGAACAAAATTTACATACGCATTTTTCATTTGGAGATGTTGAATTTTTGTTAACAAAAGATTTAGGCACTAGGAATTATATGAAAATTGGGAACATCGGTGGAATTCCAAGGAAACTGGGTGGTCTGCACCTGGGATGTCTGAAGGGTATCCCAGGTACTCCACGCACTCAGGTGTCATATGGGCACCCTAATACAAAGAAGGAAACCGGAGATTTAGAAAATCAAACTACTGGTAAAAATCCGATGGATCTGGTCGGAGATTCTATTGGCAGTAATAAACTATACTCTTTCTAAGATAACTGAAAGTGTACTATTTACAAAGTTTGACATCCTTATTTCACATCACTCTTCTATGTTATTAGAGCATCTCATCGGTAAATTCGACTAGATTTACCCGAATTCTACTCGTTATTAGATGAGTTAGAAGCGCAGAAAAAGTAGCATTAGAAGTCGTGGAGAATTTCATAGAATGAGAAGTGGAAAAAGAGTTTTTATTGCAAAAATTTTTGAAAAAAATTTCAATTACGGGTGATTTTCAGATATGCGCTTTAAAAGAACACAAAAGTAAATCAGTGAAATAGTTTGGCTTCATATCAACCATAATGCTTTGAGTTTTTTTGTTTGTGTTTTTTTTTCGATTTAGAACTGTTATGTTTATTGGTGCGATAACAGGAGAATATTTCAAGACGTTGGAGATATGTGAAAATAATTGCAATATGCCACCAAAAGAAGAATAATTCGAGTAAAATCACTAGGAATGAAAGGAAAACACAATTTTGGGCAATGAACAATATGATTTTCATTAGAAAATATATAAGAATGAAAATTTAATCCTATCATTGATTCGCTACCAAGCAGTTACTTGTTCTCTGAGTGGAATAGTATGAAATGATGGTCTATGAAATCAACGAACGTCTTTTGTACTCAAGAATGCGATTTGCCTTAGAACTCCTTCATCTCAGTATGATAAGAACTCAAAAGACTCGTTGGAGTTCCCAAGTTAGATCTTCAACTTTATAATATAGTTAAGTTATTTCTAAGCGCAACGTATATGGAGAGTAAAACACGATTCAAATTTTTTTTCTCAGTATATGGATGGGTATAATGTGAATGATAAGCGATACATCAACGTATTGATAAACTAGGAAACATATTCGCTAATCAAAAACGTTGAAGCAATACGAATGTATAAACTGTGCAAATTGTCAGATGAGCATAAGTGTCGTAAATGAAAAATTATAACGATCCAATAAACAAAACAAACCTTCCACTTTAAAAATAAGGACCGATTACTTATTTGCATGAGAACGAATTATTATTAAAAGTTTCTTCCTAATATTGGCATAGTTTAGAAGTTCTCATAACGATGCAGCGTACTCAATCAATTTGCTAAAATTTCAAATAAAATAAAAAACCAGCAAATGATAAAATAAAATTTTTCTGGTACAGCTATTCTTTGTTAAAAGAAAACCTGAAAAGAAAATCTCATATTTTCAGATTGAAAAACTCTACTCTTTTTCTTAGTAACTCTCACCTTCTGGTGGCGTCAAAAGAAAAATAAACCAATTACAGCAATCAAGAAACGCCATATACTTTACTATGTCTCACGCATCGAATTACAATTCGAATTGATAAGGTCCTAATGAAAACTAACTGAACACAAGTCTACTACCACTACACACATAAACAGCGAGCACAAAAAATTAGACTACCTTAAATAGCAGTGTAAAATTTTTCCGCATTAACAAATAAAGCAAGTTCTATCTTTCTCACTCGGCAATCACGTCTTTTTTAATTTGCACCAATGTCTCTTTAATGGCAAAAGCGCAGTTGTCAATGCATTTGTAGAGTGTAAAGTTGAACGTGAATAGGCAATAAAGTTGCACTATTTCTGCAACAATCATATCGAAATGCTCAATCCTGTGTCCATTAACCGTGGTTAGTCTTGGAAATAATAGGCATATCCTTGGAATATCTGCACCTTCTAGGGTGTAGATATTCCATCATTTTGCTTAGTTGGGTGCTCGGTCGAAGGATTCGATGCGGACGCCAATGATTCGATGCAGAAGGATGATTAATGTGGATGTTTTATTCATGAACAGGATGATTAATGTGGATGTTTTATTCATGAACTTCTCGTTAATGTAGTCAGTAGCCTATTATATTCATCAATTTTCACTGAATATCACCTCCTTTGATAGTCTATTTTCATCAAGAATTCAGAAATTCGTGAGCATTACAACATCTTTCTTTCTTGTGAAGTAATAATGTTCACTAAATTTCCAGAAAGACTGTTATTCAAAATCATAGATTCCAAAAAAAAATTTTTTTTTTTAATTTGACAAATACGATTAAAAGGTTGAAAATTTATTCGTCAATGACGTAACCAAATCCATCTGCTATACCAAATAACGGACAAAACATCCAGTTTTTCAATAATTGGCCATTAATGACAAAAAATGGCCATTATTGGTAAATCTCTTAAATGTGACTGTTTATTTCATGCCAAAAAGGAAACCATCGGTCATTCCTGTGCGCGTGGCGCTGATCATTAAGGCAAAACCGTTACTTTGATTGCCAGTGTCTTGAAGAGCTCTCGAGTTTCTCGATATGCACTGATGTGTTAATCGAGGTGAGTAATTACATTCCATAATCATCGTAATCCTTATTGTATCATCAGCGATAACATATGCATTCATTATGTACAGCTGAATATCGACAAATGAACGCATCAGTATGCATACAAATTTCTGTTGAGAAGTTTATTCGCACAGCTGGAGATATGTGAGGTAAATCTCGCATTGAATCGGCGCTCTGGGATCGATGACAAAATTCTATACGAGGCATGACAAGGGCTTTATATCGGCATCTCCTGGTGTGGAGGCACTCAGCGTTAGATGCTCACTGAGATCTCGGTGAATAATCTCTTTTAAAAGAATTCAAATTGGAAGCTAAAATTTTGATCGGTTTTTACCAGCGAAAAATATCATTTCATTTTTTCGGGGTGCAGGAAAAGTTTGATTTTTCTAAACACCTTTCGGCATCAGTCAAGTTTTGGTCGATTACATAAATTTTGTGTCGCTTTGCTGCAAAAATATTCAAAGTTTGCATCTAGGAATTTTGATTGGTTAATCTTATTACTGTCAATAGTAATATTACTTGATTATCGGTGCTATCTATTTGAGGCATCAGTAGGGATTACTTGTTATTATAACGACATCTGTTGTAACTGCTGCTAGCAATAATACTTCGTAGTAATTGTTGCAAATATTGGTTCAATGGATCCCGTGGTATTATTTTCTGACTCAAATTAATTTTTGCGGGAGCAAGTGTCAGAAAAACATAGAAGCCACATCCAATATCAGCGAAAAGTCACACAACCTAAACGTTCATTGTGCTTTATATGGGTGGAGTAAAGCGCAAATACGGTATCACGGCTATTTCGGTTTGATACGATATCACAGCGTAGATACCGTATCACAATTGAAAAGGCTACTCGATGGAAGCAACGAACACCCTTAAGCCGTTTCAAAGTAACCCGTTTCAGATAGTGGAGTTCGCATATATTTTAAAAACTGTCCGGGATTTGTGAGTGAAACACATTCTCAAGGGTTGCTAGAGTACCCGAGATGTGAATGGTTGCAGTGGCTTTCCGCTGTTTTTGGCTGGGCAGCGGCAATGGGCAGTTATTTACAATGCCAAGTTGATCCACCAAAAAAGAGGAAATTTTCGTGAAGAATACCTACCTCTCTAATATTTCTATATTTTTTTAGTGACTTCGAAGTAGTTAGATGGGTTCACCATGCTGTAGTGCCCACGGAGCACCNAGCGCTAAGCAGAATAGATTTACGAAGCTCGAAGAAGTTATATTTGTGCTTATGAAGTGAAGCACTAGAGGAAGGAACCGTTGAGATTAGAGGAAAAAGGTTCCGAAAAGCATGAATAATCACTATCTTGGAAGTATAAACAACGACAGTGAAGGTCGAAAATGGGAACTATTTCTTCGTGTTGAACAAAAGCACATATTAAATTCCTATTACGTGGCGGACAAGAAGGATGATGATTACGATTTTATTCTCACAGCGGTGCACCGCAAATGATGATTCTCAGCAGGTGGAAATAAAATCTAAGAGGAATAGAGGAATATCCTTCTCTGAGGTATAAATCAAGTCTACGATAGACGAAGTGCACAACGACAGCAGAAAACTGTAATGTGAGCCACATGCTACAGGACACGACAGATGCGCCATTTTCTTTTTACACAAACAATCAGCTCACGAAAGAGGTTGGCTACGAAGCAGCGTTGCAGTCGAAATGCCTTTGTTATCTGCACATAATGTGTTCCCTTAAACTGATTCATATGCAGCATTCCTTCACAGTAACGGCTGTCACTGTCATGTGCTATGACCCTATGGGTGCGCGGTGCACTGATGAATCGTTTCAATGAATAAATACTGAAAAAATTCAAGCAAATAATCAAACCTCATAATACATTTTCTTCAGCCCTTCGAATATCGTCTAAAGAAATGTTGCTAATTTCAGCACAGTTTCCGAATAAAAATATGTCTCCTTCTCCCATATCCGAGTGCAGTCAAGTTAGCAATGGAAACAGAAGCTCTATCGAAATGCAACTATGCATACAAATAAATTTCACCACCCCGTATGAGCAACAACTTCGGCACATTTCACTAATTCCACCTCCAAATAAAAGTGCTCATACTTGAGTTATACCTCTAGAAGCACTCCTCATGAATGAAACTGCGGAGTCGGAGCGTCAACGCTACTTTTTTCCAAGTATTCATATTTACATTCGCTTTGTCCATCAAAATGTCTGATGATACAAATCGTGGAAAAAATCATCGAGAAATTCATCCAACTGGCCGTGAAGGAGACGAGTTTCTTCATTCGTTGATCTTTCCATTCCTTTGCTAAACGAAAAAAGAGGCAGTATAAAAAATGGGATTGCACTAAAAACAGAGACCGCCACCACGTAGAGGAAAATGAAACACCATATTGGTACCATTCGGCAACGAGAACTTTTTCGAGGATTTCAAAGATAAAGTGACGTTAGGTGGTACTTCCTCTTAGCACCTTAAGAAAAAGCGACACGGAAATCAGCCATGTTCCTTCATTTCTTTAGATCAGTGAAATGTCTTTAGTGCAATGCTCCTGCAATAGAAATTGTGAGTGCAAAACACAGTTAATCTGAACACAAGAAACAATGGAAACAAAAAGGGAGGGAACGTGAGATATAAACAAACATATGGCAATAAATGCACCCGAAAAGGTAACAATTATATGTGTTAGCAAAACAGCATCAAACTCAAAATGAAACATTCCGAAATCACATCATAACGGCATCAAGCGGCGACGATGGATCGCAAAAATCAAATACAGGGTGGATAAATGGCCACAGTACTGAACTATATATTCCTCACTTAATAGGATTTAACTGCAGCGGAAATGTGATAGTTGATCAATCAGTAGTAAGTTCGAGGGATACGATGACTTCATATTCCGAAAACCGAAGCAAGCTCATCAAAACCACCAAAAAGTATCCGAATGGGAATCAACATCAACTAACCGAAACTGCCATACATGAAAGAGATGGAAGAGAAGCATAGTTACAACTCACGGAGATGCGAATCGATATATGCACATAGCCACACAGCCAATATCGGCCTGTCAAAGGCCGCCCAGCACGCACCACCTTTAACCGATCGGGTGAACACAGACATAATGCTACCGTACTTATATGCCCCGCCCCAACGTCAAAGCTACTGTGACAATGTGCACACTACGCCAAAAAGTTACTTTTTTGGCAGAAGAACTATCAAGAAACAAGGGCAAAATTAAAAATTCCCCATCAAGCAAATAGCCTTTCGTAATGTTCATCAGCTATAACATCGTTTCCAAGGGTTCTGCAGCCACAAGGTCTTTTGTAAACGTCTGCAGTACCCGATCTTCAGTAATTACTGCTTCGTGGAAACTTTCAATAAAGCGACCACTCCATCAACACAACCGCACAGACTATAGGACGGATCTAGTCAAAAGCCGCTTAACGAAAGGATCCGAAGTGAAATCGAATGGTCATTGGAATGCTATGGACGCAAGAATCGTCTTAATGTGGATTCAGGGCGCTCAATGTGGATCACCAGTAGATCACCAAAGGACCATTTTGAACTTCACTATATTTCCTTGTAATTCTTCAAATGCAAAGGTAAACATTCGGGCATGCTGGGTACGCATCCAATATAGAATGCGATGATGCTGCATACGCTTTTGCAATGCCAAAAACATTGCTCACTTGCACAGGGTGCCTTAGGTTGTACTGAGTTTAAAAAATTAGAGCAAAAAAATGAACTTTGGGGTCAGCTGTCAGTCCATTCTCAAAATATTCACCTAAGCAGCAAGCTTGCTTCTCTTCTGTAATAGGAATTAGCTTAAAAAAGATGCCCCTAAAACTACCCGAATTCCTAATATCGCATGATAATGAAAAAATCCACTTGTCTCGCACTAATGAATTCCATCGCTGAATAAAACCGAAATAAATTCTATTTATTAAGATATAAGCCTATTTCTACCAGCAGGGCACCTGGATCATAAAGTTTCCAATCCTCCAAGTGCTTAGCTTTTCCTTATGTAATCTTCTTTTTTAAATCTAGCATATGATTCTTAAAATACTTAGTCCAATCCTCCAAGTGCTTAGCTTTTCCTTATGTAATCTTCTTTTTTAAATCTAGCATATGATTCTTAAAATACTTAGTCACGTTCTACAGAATCCATGAAATAATGCTAACTAACTGACAGCTTCCCTTTTTTTCTAAATACTCACTAAGGTAGAGAAACCCCTCATTTCTACAGTCACCTCAAGTCTGATGTGCAGGCAACAGGTAAATGATAAGAAAACCTGACAAATGTACGAAATCTTTGATGAGACGAATTGCCTGAGATTTTCGTACCATTTTCGGTCATCAAATGCCAACTATCTTCATTCGCTTGCCGCTTAATCCTGCTGGTATGTCTCGATGATTCCAAGTTACCGCTGAATCTGTTTGCTGAATCAAAGGATTAGATCGAAATGAAAGAAACAAGCAATGGATGTTGAAAGTAAGAAATAAACAAACGAGCGCATTTAAATGAAAAAAAAGAAAAATATAACAAAGACATAAAACATGGAACGCACAGGGTGGATGGAACCTGAAATATGATTACAACATCATCCTGAAAACAAAATATTGCCTAGAATGCATGCAAGCATAAAAAGCACCATACTTAAGAGAGGAAAGAATCAGATTTTATACGACTCAAACCTGTGCCTTTCTTCTTTCTCGGTAGGATCTGCCGATGAGAACTTCACCTCGTTGTCTGATAAGCGAGCCTGTAACTAATACAGCTGGCAATATAATTGAACAAAGAAAATAAACAGCGAATTAAAAAACTGTTATCCGACGAATAGAAAACGCATAGGCCTGTGTTTTGGAGTTGATAAATTCGGTAAAACGTGGGCATGACGCGTACGCAAAAAAAGCCAAATATTCCTTGAAAGTAAGCTGAAATTTGAAAAAAAAATGCCTAAGGTTGCTTTCATAGATATAATTCGAATCCAACTCATGCATAATCGACAAAAACAGGTGATAGCAACCTTGGAGCTAACAAATACGATTCACATGCCAATAAAACTCCGATAAACAAATTTCCACCCTATGAGTTTCAATTTAGCGCAAAAACAAACGCGAATTTATCACCTTCGATGAGGCTTTTTCTTTTTATCCATTTTTTAAATTTCATCTTCTACTTTGAAGATTATTGAAGTCGAATCAAACGTAGACACGGTCGCAGTCCTAGTATTACGACTATGATGGGCGTGGAACATTAGTGAAATACAATTTTTAAGGACAAAGGTGAATAAACACACCTAATAAAAAAAGATGAAAATGGCTAAAGGTTGCCAATTGTCGGACGTAAGACATCACAAGCGCAAACGAGCGCAAAAAATCGATTGTGGAGGCAGGAGACAGGGAGATCAAATTCATTTACATACATGTTCATTGAAACGGTCCTGTTGTTTCTCTCAATGACTGCTGCACATGTTAACGAGAAAGCAATAGCAACAGTTTCGTGCGCGCATTCGTTGTAGCGATAGGCATTCCAAGATCACAGAAATCATAAAAGAGAGATCAAACGGCAAAAGATGAAAAGGTATGGCGGAATGAAAGAGGGAATGAAAAATGAAAACAAATACAGCTGCATATTTTTAAGGAGAATGGACAGGGAGAAGTATCTAGCTAGTGCATTGAAATGCCCATTGCCCTGTTGAATTGATTTCACTGGCACGTGCCTGTAAATACACAATAAAAATTAATAATCTGTTACTGACGATTTAACTTAGTAATGAACAAGTGCAGTCGGAATGGGTTGAACAGTTGATCATTTGAGAGTAAAACGTTTGATCAGTTGATGGAGTCGAAGTGCGCTTCCAAATCGGCATCGAGTTCGTGACGCGAGTGGCATCGAAGAATTTCTAATAAACGCAATGACGATAAAACCCTGTTAGCTCGAATGACTGTCATGATCCATTTGAGCCAATTGTTTGTCTGAACTTCGGCAAAAAAGCATCTTCACTGTACGACATAGAATCCAAAAACTGCTTTCAGGTCCATGTAAAATTTCATATTGTTGTTGAATGTTGGCAAACCTCATGAACAAAATCTCTGAATCAACAAATTCTTCTCTCCAGAAACCTCAAAAACTAATGACCAAGGGCTTATGCAGTTAGTGTGGTGTTCATATTTGATTCTATGTCCTTGATCTATTCCATGCCCTTCAGTCAAAGGGCAGCACGTTTGAGTCACTTGGGATATGCGTACGCTGTGCGAAAAGAACTAAACGAATTAAAACTGTCTAAAGGTTGTATTTGCAGTAGTGGCTTCTACTATTTTTTTATTAAACAATTGTCGTGGGTCATTTTCCAAGTGCCACGAAGTTCGCATTAACCATGTCGTAGAGTGGGTGACTCTCGAACTGTTAGCATGTTTGTACCACGGATGCAAATGATCGTATATCATATGCCATATGTCATAAGAATCCCTTTCTTATGTCACGCTTATGTTCTCTTAAGGCATCGTTGCTTCTGCATTCGTTTTGGAGGAAAAATTGAATAGCAAAGTGCTGTTGAAGATTAAACGAATGAATTGCTTTGGGATCAAAGTAATAGCATTAATATGCAACTAATTTTAATGTGTTTCAGTTGGCGAAGCAGCAGGGCGCCGTCCACATCCGTTGCTGCTCGAAGCCGCGTGTCGGCTGAAGGGAGCGCAACTGATCATCTGGGACGTGGAACGACGCTGCTGCGACCTCTTTGGCCGCGATGGGCCCATGTATAACGTCGCCGTCGAGGGAGGGCTCTTTATCGCCGTGATGGAACAGCCGATTGTGCCGGTGAGTACATTCTGATCTTATTGCCTTTAACTTAGGTCTATATTGCACTATCACGACCTTGCAGATTCGGGCTTTTCATAAGCAACAGCGAAATTTCAGCAAATTTCGAGGTTGAAATTATGCTAAAGCGCGTGTCAATATGGAACATGGCGTGAATTTGGCAACCTTATCACTCACATTAAGGAATAAGCTGAGCATGCTTGCAGACTAATGAATGTTTCGATTGCAGTGGTACCAAAGAGTAGCCCGTGAGGTGGAACCCGGCACTAGCCACGGCGGCAGGGATGAGGCCAGGGTCATGCCTCCAGTGCCGATCGAGCCGCAGGAAGTTCTGCATGAACCGGAGGCTGGCCCTCATCCCGACGAAATCAACGCGGCGCATCAACGCCGGAGCGTTGAAGTGATGGAAAGAGAGGCAGCGCTCCGCGAAGAAAGGGCGCAATGGCAAGAAGCTCTCGCCGCCCGTTACCGTGAAATGCTGTAAGTGATTGTCCATTTGGAGTTTCATTGCACACTGCACTTTTTCTTTACAATATTTTGCAGATAGGAGCACACTAATAATTGAATGAGAGTCACGGATAGATGATCTTTGCACTCTGAATGAAGAACAGTATGTGCTCGCTGTTTGAAGAAAATTTTCATTTGGTATAGTAGCACAACTGAGGAACATATGTTGGTTTTTAAGCGGCTGTCACTGAAGAATCGTCTAAGAAGTCTCGCTATGAATCACACTGTAGCAATCAGATTTTCGCAGTTTCAGCTTCAGTGGTTCCCGCATGAAATTTGTGGGCGCGCAGGCGAACAGACACACATACACAAAGATCACTTTGCCATGATGTGCCTTTGAAAGGAAGTACGCAAATGCCTATAGAAATATAGAAAGCTTTTCCGTGAAGATAACAAGGGCTGTAATTATGTGGTTGCGTACCCAAACACCTATCTCACTTTGTCCATAACTGCAGCCGCCCAAGAGCGAGAGCAAATGCGCCCGCGGAACGGGTGCCTCGTAGACGGGCAATAAGACCGCAGCCGGAATTCCGACCGGCAGATATAAGTGGACTACCAGCCCACATGGCAGCCGAACTGGTGGCACCGACAACGCCACCATACATTGTTCGGGACAATAAAATATGTAAGTGTTTCCACCTATCTTGTTGTTCGGTCTTTCAAAAATTCGTTTTTCACACTCTCTGAGGTTGTCCATAGCATATTCTGTCTCCTGATTGGAAGGAGAGAATCGTTTAGGAATGAATAGAGTGAGAAGGCACTCGTTCGATATAGGTTCTCCTGCATTCTCAACCGAAGGTTTCTAGGTAGTCGAATAAAATGTAGAATTGTGAATGCCACAGTTTTGCTTGAAGTAATCATTAACTGCTTGAAGTTCCAATTCATATGCGTCGATGAGGGATCCGTAAATAAGCAAAATTAGTTATGCTAACGTGATTATGAAACTCGTTCGATATAGGTTCTCCTGCATTCTCAACCGAAGGTTTCTAGGTAGTCGAATAAAATGTAGAATTGTGAATGCCACAGTTTTGCTTGAAGTAATCATTAACTGCTTGAAGTTCCAATTCATATGCGTCGATGAGGGATCCGTAAATAAGCAAAATTAGTTATGCTAACGTGATTATGATAATGGTTTGCATGAAGTGGGAGACAATTGGGTTGGAGTTTTTTTGCGATCTATTGAAAGCATGCATTCTGATGCTCGACCGCAGATTGATGACCGCTTTATCTAACGACCGCAATAAAGCCCTCACAGATTTGCGAAATTACAGTGAATGATGAAGCCTGTTTTTAGTGTGCCGTTTGCCACACTGCGGCGTCCACAAACGAGAATTTGAAACAGTAGCGGCATGGAGGAAGCATGTCGCGCTTGCTCGGTCCCATCTCCAGGACGGTGAGCGAATTTATTTTGCTATCTACAATGTGATGGCGTTGTCTTTTTTATTTTCTATGTGAGCTGATCTACGAGATTCCGCTGGTAAATATTATGCTACTAGTGTACTCGTCTCTTGAACAAGAGTGAGCTGATGATTAGTTGGTCGATCCTCAATTATAGCCATTGTTTCATGACAATAAGCGCATTTTACTAATAGGCTGTAGTCCTGGAGTTTTCGTATCAAACATTTAGTTTTCTAATTATTCACCTAACCGTCATTGATAATCTACATTTCTTTCATATGATTTCAGCATATTGTGGCATATGTGGGCACTATTTGGTCGTGCCACTTGGGGCGGACGCAGCAACCACTAAGGTAAGCCGTGAAAACCAGCCTTCTTTGGTTACATTTTTTCCTCCATAAATATTCATACATTTTCGGGGGGTTCGGCGGAAACGGAATTCAAATGCGTTTCCATTCACTTGCATCATATGGTAGGTCCACACCGAGTAGAATCATATCAAAGGATTTCGACATTCTGTAGCAGAATTATATAGGGGAATGGAATTACATTCAAATCGTCCTGTCAATGACCGTTCCTCAGTCAATATTCCCACTGACTTTGAGCAGCAGTGGAAAACTCATAAAGTCGTGTTTTGGACCAATCATGTACTCCCATGAGCGCAATGAGTTAAATTTCAGGACCTTGTGACACCTGAAATTTGCAATGTGCGAAGGTTTTGGTAATTTGATTTTAGGCCTTCATGACAGCGCATAAGAAAGAGCGCTGTATTGGAGCTCCGAGGGCCGTCGTGCAGCAGAGACGCGAGAACGTCACGTGGCTTAATAGCNATCATACGAAATCGACGCCTCGATTTATCGTTTGTTTTGATTTCAAGGTGGCGCTTTGTTTCTGATACTTTTAAGCAAAGAAGATATTCTGACTCTTGCTATTGACAGCCTTCAAATGCGATATTTCCATTGGGCTACTATAAATGAGGGTTGAAGGAAGTTGTTTTTATGGCACAAACGTGCCCTCACCTGGAAGGTTTGCGCAAATGGTATATTGTTTCTTTATTTCCAAGCTTTTGCGTACGGTATTTGAAGTGCTGGCAGAATGCTGAACGATAACTGTCATCTCCATCGATTTTTCGTCCCTTCATTTCAGCTAGCGGATCATATTGGTCCGATAGATTTTGATATACGTGCTCATAAAATGGGATTTTTTGCTGTTGCATTAGAAAATGAAACAACGTCATTTATGCAACTTGCAGATGCAACGGCAGAAGTAAAAACATAATCATGCGAAATCGACGCCTCGACTTATCGTTTGTTTTGATTTCAAGATGGCGCTTTGTTTCTGATGCTTTTAAGCAAAGAAGATATTCTGACTCTTGCAACTGACAGCTTTCAAATGCGATATTTCCATCCAGCTACTATAAATGAGGGTCGAAGGAAGTGTTTTTATGGTATAAAGGTGCCCTCTCCTGGAAGGTTTGCGCAAATGGTATATTCTTTCATTATTTCCAAGTTTTTGCGTACGGTATTTGATGTGACCGCAGAATGCTGAACGATAACTGTCATTTCCACCGATTTTTTGCCCATTCATTTCAGCTAGCGGATCACATTGTTCCGATGGATTTTGATATACGTGCTCATAAAATAGGATTTTTTTGCTGTTGCATTAGAAAATGAAACAACGGT
>QEWY01003240.1:2332-34731 GCA_006503575.1 Baylisascaris schroederi
TTTTTTTTTTTCAGTTATAAATTCGCTCTTGTCGATATTAAATTGTCGTAATACTCTTTTTATGCAAATTTCTTTCTGTTGATATTATACGAAAATTTACATATTTCATTGTTCGCTCAAATTACTCTTATGAAAATGTAAAATTACTAAACGAATATTATAATAATATAAATAAGAAGATTGCATTTCTTCTTTGTAGCAACATATTGATCATGTTTAGCGCTGTAATATCTCGACGTTCATATAAAGCATTTTGTCCTTTTATAAATCTCAACTGAACCTCACCCTCAACTTTAGACTGAATCTCAACTTCAATCTCAACCTCAATCTCAACCTTAACCTCAACCTCAACCTCAGTCTCAGCCTGAACTCGACCTCAACCATGCAGTGTATATAAGAAGCTGCCTCCACAAAATGATGTACTTAGAGAAATAATAAAAGAACAGAGCAGCCACGATTCCCACTAATCGAACTTCACCAAGAGTACTGCGAATAATACAATCGCTTTTTAAAAACATTTTGCATAAAAAACTGCTTCTAAAAGGAAAATAATTCCAGCGGAATTCATATAAACAAGAATGTGAACATCTACATAATATCAGTGAAAACGAAATGAAAGAAAAGAGTTCAACAGGAAGATAGGAGGAAATCTTTGCCCCTTTCCTTCAAATACCATCTACCACTTATCCCTATCCCTTTCCTTCAAATACCACCTACCACTTATCCCTATCCCTTTCCTTCAAATACCACCTACCACTTATCCCTATCCCTTTCCTTCAAATACCACCTACCACTTATCCCTATCCCCCTCTGTTTCATTGTAACTCTATAAACGGTTGAATGCATATAACTATCAAATGAGGACTGTAATGAATAAGGAGAAGCAATCGTACCGGAAGCATCTCGCATTTAAATTTTCAGTAAAGCATCCATATATTATCCAGAAATCCAATCCAAAATCAGCACTGGAAAATGCTCTCTAAGAATTCATAGAAGTTAGCTAAATATGACCAAAATACAACTTTACAACATAAACTCTCCCCCTCCCCCCCACTATTTCATAAGAAACGATAGCAAACCGATCATATCATTCTGGATCGGCGTACAAATACGTCAGGATCTACCGTCGAACTGCGAATTTCTCCTCCATATAACCATGTGATCGTTGCAATCCTTGTCGATGACTGCTTAACTGCCGTTCAACTGTCATCGACGATGCTGCACTGTTCAACATTGGCCTGAAATTATCAAAATTTATTAGTACGGTGGAAATAAAACCATGGTCAAAGTGGGGAATCATATAACGGGACAAGTGGGGTGGGGGAGAGTAGAGGGAGGAGGTAGGGGAAGGAACCCCCCTCCCCCCAACCGAGTGCTCCATCCATAAAACAAAAAACCCAAACGATATCACCATAGCGTATACGTTTATGTTCGCCACTACTGATTTACATGAGAGTCTATTTTTCTAGGATTTTTATGTAACCTTCCTTTCCACCTTATTAAATAAAAACTGAATTAAATAGAAACTTTGCCATAGAATGTAACATAAAAATTAGAAATCCCAGGGCTTCTATTCAAGTGGATACTGTATATGATTTTATACATCATATAAAACTTAAGTTTACAAGATTATTTGCTCGCAACCCTATCACCTTAAACGAAGATTAGAACTTTACCTAATAAAGTCAGCAGCCTTAGCGTGTTCTTCTTTATGTTCGACCTCATCGAGATGTTTAGCTCGAGTAATATTCTTCGTGCGTACCGCATCTCTCCACTTTGCATTTCTAATCATCTCTTGCCTTTTCGCTTCCATCTCTTCTTGTGTCAACTTTCGTCGCCTTTCTTTCTGAAAACTTTGTGCTCACCATAAATTAAAAGAGAAACGCAACTCGTAGATAAAAATTTCTAGACTGATTACTTTATAGCCAAGGAGTCCTGATAGAGCCAAGAACATATGGCGCAAATGACTTATTGCTTTGGGTTGGATGTTTACTTAGATATGGCTTTTGAAGTTTATATGCGACAACACTGTGTGTTATTCAATGATTCATAAAGAAAACATAAAGGACATAGCTAACCTCAGCGACTAAAGCGACGAGTTCAGCATCAACCAAATAACAACTATCCAGCAGAGCTAAAACTTGTGCAGCCGCTGACTAAAGACAACAACACAGACAGACATGAAAAACATCTCCCTCAAATAATGTTGTAATGGTGCATAATACAGCTTTTTCAAGAGACATAAAGAAGGCAGTAAAAGTGCCCACTCCTTAAAAATAAAATAGCACCAATCGATGCTACTTGATTTCGAGCCAGACATCCACAGGCAATGAGAAAGCCTTAAAATATTAAGGTCAATCATATTTAAAAAGATGAGAGGACAGCAAATAATCTCGGAAAAAACTCGAGGAATGACCGGAAATGGTCCTTATCTTAATTCCCGACGGGAATAAACGAACTGGAAAGGATTCTATACATTATATCACAAACTGGTGAACTAAAAAGTGATGCAAGACATAACCTTTGAAGGCGAAAATTATCGGAACTATGCCAACGGGGTCTGTTGTTTTCAATTTTTTCAAAGAACATGTTCTCGAGGCAGAAATTTTTTTACTCCCCCCTTCCCTACCTGCGAACATGTCCGTAATAAGCTCTGAAGGCATCTTCAGAACTTGCTCTCCAATGCCGAGGCGTGATCTACGAGTGGTGATGATCGTAATTGGTAAAAAATTTTGGCGTGCTGTAAATTCTCCATAAAAAAGATGAGGTAACGAGCTGTTGGAGTTTGAAGGGCTGAAATCTATTCCTTTCTAGAAACTTCAATTTACTCCCCTCTCTTTTCAGTTTATTTCATTTTTCAGAAAAACCTCTCTCAAGTTTTTAAGTTAAAACTTAATCAAGAAAGGCACCTTATAAGGTTCGACGGTGGTTTTAAAGCGTGCCAACTCATACGGATTATTTACGTGCTTCTCCGCGTCGCCTTTTTCCTTCTTCTTAACACCAACAAGGCCATAACCTTCAAATCGCGAATGCTTTTTCTCCTCTTCATGAAAGGACCTTCTTGGTGAAGGCGACTTCGACGATCCTGAACTCGATGCATCATCCTGAAGATAAATAATTTACATGTCTAAATAATTTACAAAAATATGAAAATCGGAGGATTTTTCTACAAAAACATCCGAAAAAGTCACCAAAAAATTTCACTGAAACATAGAAGCTCAAAACGTCTCTCTTTCTTCATTTTAACTTCTGAAAAGCAATCAACTTCAAATATCAGCGAATAACATCTTCTCCACTTCAGCTTTCACTTCAATAACATATTAATATGAGGAAACTTACATATTTTGGCCGCAAATTCTCGGGGATGTGTGAATCAAGTTGACGTTCTCTTCTAGTTGAAGAATCATGAGATGCCACCTAAATAGTAAAAGTCTTAAAAGTAACAAATTTATACTCTGCAAGATTACCCATCCCACACCCTTTCCCTCAATCTAGGTCATTATATGCGGTGGTCCAAAAAAAATGCAAAGTTAGAAAAGACAAGGGGTCTGATCATAATAAATAAATAAATAAATAAATGAATAAATGAATAAATAAATAAATAAATAAATAAATAAATAAATAAATAAGTAAATAAATGAATAAATAAATAAACGATAGATGGAAAGTTCTGTTTTCTAAAAACCCTTTTCAACTGGCTTACCCTCACAACTCCTTAAAACCTAAAAAAAAAATCTACTTACTCAACTTCCCTATTTACACAGTGTTTATAACATTGGAAAATATGAACCAAAAGGAATATATGCTCATGTTGTTAGATAATAGTTCCCGCATGAAATGCATCATACATCTTATTGCCTTGAAGCGGAAATCAGAATCTCGCTGGTTTTCCAAAGTCTAAATGAGGATGACCTGACTCCAAAGACTATTTCATGATCAAGGGGATTTTTTGTATTCTCAAGTTTCAATGTGGGCATAATGAGGGGAAGGGGTTCAAAGGTCACCTTTGTTCAGCGTAATGCATCAAAGATCGATCCACCTTTTCAAGCTCAAGAAAAGCGGACGATTCTATTCATGATGGATATAAAAATCGAATATTGCTATTTCAATATAAATAGGTAGAGATAAACCTTTTTGCAAGCTATCTGATTAGTAAGTCATTGCCATTGCATACCTTCTTTCTTTCTTCTCCTTCCTCCCCCCCCCCCCCCCCCCTCCTTCCATTAAAGGCCTCTTTCTCCCCTTTCCCTCGCCACTGTAGGCCTTTTTTTCATTCTTCCCCCTTTCCCCTCTCACTTATAAAAAATATTTAGATTATGATGGATCACCTAATGAAAACAAATGGTACCTTATGAGAATGTTTCGATTTCTGTCTTTTTCGCGAATGATGTTCACTGTCATCGTTTGAATTACTCGATTTTTTTCGTTCTCTTTTATTTTTCTTCTCTTTTTTCTCCTTTTTCTTCATCTTTCGTGCTTTCTTTTCCATTGCCTCTTTCAATAATCTTTGTATCTTCAACATCACCAATGGATTCTCTAATTTCTCTTGTCGTAGTTTTTCCTCTTTTACCTGGAATGAAATAATTTGTTTCAACCACTGAAACCATTCACTAACTGAAGAAATATTGCTAATGTGCATCCCATCGCCAAAAACAATACCATCTCTTTTAGGAACAACAGTACCGTCCCATTCAGAAACCACAATAATCATCCCTCTCTAGTACCATAATATCATTTCTTTCAGATATGATAATATCATCCCCTTCAAATACCACAGTACTATCCTTTCCATGTACCACAATAACATCCCTTTCAGGCAAAACAATACCATCAAACTATATTACAAAATATTCCAACATATATGTGCCAATTACGCCCAAATTAAAGTGGAAATGGCTAGATGCTCGATTATGTGTATTACTTTGCTAATTATATCGAAAAGAATGAAGCAAAATTTAAAAAAATCATGCATCATAATTCCTAACATATAATAAAAATATACAAATAAATACTTCAAAAATAATTTCTATTAGCTTTACTTTCCTCTGAATTATCTTCGATAATAACGATTAGGATCGTTTCCATTTAAATATATAAAAATAGTACTTACTTTAATTGCAACAAGTGGATCCTCATTACGTACAATATTAACACCAAGATTTGAAACTTTTGATGTGGTTGCTTCTGAATATCGTGTACGTCCTTCTAGAAGCGCATCGATTCCACTCTCTTTTTCTTTCACTACTGTATCCGAATATATTTCGAAGTTTTTATCCAACTGCAATAATATTTTCACTTATTAAAAAATAATAAAAATCAATAAAACGTTTAATGATTCTTTATTTAATCTTTATATGTGGCTATGAATGCCTTTAGTAATAAAGCTGCTTAGAGCATCTGCTTTAAAGGCAAACAGCATCGATCCGGATCCGATATACTCATTGAAGTTTTATCTTACTATAAACCAATAAGCAACTTATACGAATCTTTACTATGATTTGTATCTGATGCTTTCGGCAACAATTCCACAATGGTACAGCCGGCTGGCAGCAATTGAAGACCAATGGTACTTCACTGCTACAGCAGAGGTAAATTAATCGAATGAAGAAAACCTAAAAATTAGGTAAAAACGAACCCGTTTGCCAAGAAGGTAATCTTCGCGATTAACAAGAGCTTTAGCACCTTCATATATCCATCCAATTTGGGCATCACCTTTAGTTTCGTTCGTCATTTTGTATGAGTCAAGAAGGTCTCACGTATTTACGAAGAATTCAACACCTGAAGAAAATATTATGCATCAACAGTTAATAAATAAAAAAACTAATATCAGCAACGTCGAAAAATATTCGAATAAAATGAAATCACAAACGCATTTCCATAGAAAAGAATTCCCAATTAGAAAAAAGTATTTAGGAAAGCGAAAATAGTGGGAAAACCTTTGACAATAACCTTCCAGAACTATATATACAAGGGAAAAACCTTTCGATATTCAACGCTAAACCATGATGACTGATAATGTTTTGAATAAATATAGAAATTTCCTTATATAATTTTATGCAAATGGCAATAGAATTGGTGAATGAGCTTATATACGAAAGCAATGAATATATATTGCAATGAAAGTCGATTAAATTTGCCCCCTCCCCGGCCTCCCCCTCCCCCCCCCCTATCGACAACCATCTTCTACCCATCCCTGAACCGAAACCTGGTCTAACTCACTCCCATATGAATATAACCTAAACCCAACTTTGATCTCGCTGCAGATTTCGGTCGAGATCTAGATTAATCCTGACCCTAAGCCAACAGGGACCGCAGATCTCAGGAACAAATGGCACCAAAGGTCACACGGCATTAATATTATTTCCGGCACTTCTTTTGATTTACCTGGAGACCGCACCTAAATTAAAGCTTAAGATATCATATATTGAACCATATAGACTGAACTCTCAAATTGTTGGAAAATTGCCCATAATCCGGACTATCCGCGTTTCCGATTGGCAAAGTGCCAATTTCAAATGCATAGGAGAAAATTTAAAAATGTTTTTGTCGTCTTGTTTCCGGATTGCTAAAAAAAAACATGACGATGAGAACTGATGTTGCTGTGTGCCTTGACAAATTATCATTATCATTACCTGTTGGTAAAGTGCCACCTGGTGGAAAAGTGCAACTAAGTAAAGGTATACGAACAGGATTCCGGAACAAGTTCTTCCGGATCATGGTTATCCGAATAGATCAAATCCCACGTCAAAAAGTTTTGATTATTAATTAGTGTGAAAAAGTAAAGAAGAAACTTACTTAACAATAGTGCAAAATATTTAACAAGTAATACAACTTTATAGATACCCAGTGGTAAAAAATTTAAGCGATCGGTGATCATTGACCACTCAAATGCAATGACCAAGAACTGACCAACCGGAAACTGGCCGGCAATCGATCGACCGGATTTTACAGATTTCCGGGTTCGGAAATCTGCGTTGAATGATGCTGTATTTTTTTTTCACCGATTTAATTAATGAGTATCATATATGCAGACTAGAAATTTTCTTGTTACCTCTAAAGTAATTTCGGTAGTACAAGAGCCATTAAATATGAATTATGAACGCAGTGATTAAACAATAGCAGTAACGATATAAATTATTTCCGTATAATTTGTTATATTTTTATAACGTTATAAATTACTTACTATAGTTTACTATATTCTTTAAAAGTTATTTATATTTTTTTCTATTTGTTTCACAAAGATTTATCGTATACAAATACAGTACTATTTAAATTATAGCATTCTACTTATGTTTATTGTTGCGTTAAATGTGAAATAAACTTGAAGCATTCCGATCTATTAAATACTTCATCATTTTGCAGCAAATTCACAGCATTTACTTCCTCTATCGTATTATTTCTAATAAAAACACCTGCAAGGTAACAACTAACTTCGATCATTATACTCTTTGTATTTTTGCTACTAAGTAACAATGTACAAAATTCATTCGATCAAATATTTGAACTTCTTTACGCCATTATACTGCTTATTAATTCAATGGTAATGAGTGAATTTATTCAGTGGTGATATAAATTTAAAAAAAACTTTTTTTTTAAAAATTATTTATCCCCAACAATTGAGCATTTCGGTAATATTGAATATTTCTTAGCAATATACATAATAAATAAGTAATATTTATATAATTGCCTGAATAAAGGAGAGCAGCGAAACGTAGGCGAAATATTTGTACTTTGTACAGCAATCAGGCTATGATGTCAATACCGTTGAGGATTAACGCATTTGATTTACGGTCGAATAAACGTTTGAAGGCAATATTAGGAGATATGCCAATTGTGTTAGTATAGATCTAGGCGATTTGTGGTTATAAATCGAGCCGATTTAAGGTTATAGATCGAGGCGGTTTACGGTAACAACTCGAGGCGATTTACGGTAACAACTCGAGGCGATTTACGGTATGATAAAAGAAGTGTTGAGCACTTTTATTAGGGATCCACCGTAGATCTAAATACTGATATGATCAACTGATACGAAGTCATCCATCATTTGAGTGATTTGCATTATATATTTATGGGCAGTTGATATGCGGTTCTCTGCCATTCGAGCTCTATCATCGTAACGTTAGATTTACGTTCTTTTCTCAATTTTTCTTTGATTAATCATAGATAGAGTATAGTTGTTGTATGGTTATTAAGGAAATTTTTATGAAATGTTTATTGTTTTCTTTGTGGTTTATGAAAAGATATCGCCAATTATTGAAAATTTCCCGAACACGTGTATTTTCTTAGAAAGTTAAAAGGTTATCGTCTGTAAATCTAGTATAGCGATAAAAATCATCACAATTGATGAAATTCTTCCATAATGAAAAATGATTAAATATTTTCTAAACACTTTTGATATAGAAGTGAAAAATATATAAATCTTAGTGATCTCTGAATTTTCAAGTTTTCATATTTCTAATAAATTAGCAAATATAATCACCTAAATAAATAGAAACTTCTAGGCGTTAAAATTTTTTTATTTAAAAATAAATTATATGTAAATTATTATATTAATAGCTGAAAATTATCTAAAAAAGTAGTCAGTGTGAGTGTATGATGTCTAAAGATGTGCCAAAAAATTTAATTTTAGAATTGCTATTTCACTACATTGTTTTATCTGATTTTCACATCTTATCAAATGAGAACTCGCGAAGAAGAAAACAACAAAGAAAATGAGTGAAAAAAAAAAACAAGAAATAAGACTCCATAACTCAAAGAAATCAACATTTGATTGCACTTCTGTTTTTCAAAAATCACTCGATCAACTTTTAGATCATGAATGTTCATTTTTCTGATATTATCCTTTATGGATTGAAATTTACAACTTAGAAATAATCAAAAATTTTTGAGTAATTTAGCAAGTATTAAAAAGTATGCAAACAGTACGTTTTTATTCTCATTAAATCACTGCATCATTTTCCCATTGGCCATATTCTCGAGGCAATTTCATCTCAGCTACTTTTGGGATGAGTAATGAAGCAAAAATGTGATCCCATCGTGATGATAAATCATCGGGAAATTGGCTTGGATCGTGCCCCCAGGGGTTCTCTTATCTTGCAAAAAAAACGTATAAAAAGCTAAGCGACAACCGGAAGTACATATATACAATTTTCCATTTCAAAATAGTCTTAATATATGAAAGTGTTGTATCTATAATGAAAAATTGTATCTTTATTTCTCTTCTAGCAATATTCAATGCACTTTGTGCTTTGATGTTGTTTTCTTTTTCTTTCTTTTTGAGAGAGACCTTCGTATGATGCGTTTTCGAAACAAGTTTCCGTTGAATAACATTAAAAAATTTAACGAAGAGTTTCAGAATATTGCAGGTCTTAAAAAAATAAAAATAGATTGCNTATATATGTATATATATATACATATGTATATATGTATATTTATTTATTTATTTGTTTATATTTATATTTGTACATATATTTTTATTTTATCTTTTATTCTTTTTATTTGTGCAATTCGTTTTTTTTCAGGGTAACTAAATAGAACTAATACATTAAAGAAAAGGATGACTATGGATGATTTCGTACCAAATTACTTTAAACTTGTACCTATCGTCGATTTGCAATCGCAAACCCGCATCCTTCCCGTATGATTTCTTTTGACAAATATTGCTATCCATAGTTCTTAGTTTATATTGTACTTTCTTTGTGCATTTTTTTCTTCTTCATTTATATATTTTTTATTTATCGCAAATAAATATATAAACTCCATAAGTACAATTAGTCTTACTCGCAATTAGCTATAGGATTTTTTCTATATGATAAATTGTTTGCACTCTAAAAAGACTGTCAAAAATTGAATCAACTTTTAAATATTAAAAAAAAATTTCAAATTATAGTTGATTTAATTATTTGTACGATAACTAAACTTAGTATGTAAGGTGCATTGCTTAAAAATTGCGAATTCTATCTGGTTATATTTAGTCGGTAATGTAACACTTATTGCCGAATCGATAGAAGTGCATCAGCAAATAGGATGGTTAAAATTTTTACCTATAGCCGAAATAATATTGTTCACCATTTTGACTCGGTTAGTAGAAAAACAATAAAGAGAAGACATCAAAGATCTTCACTGGCAAATCTGAATTCCAATACCTAAAGGGATTTAAAAAAATCATATTATTGCATCTCTGTTTTTCATTTTTTAGGATGGCTCTCGTGTGGCTGCATTTCTTGAAAACGATGAATTAAGAGAATATCTTTTTGACGATGTACGCACAATATGTGAAGCAGTACAACGTGGCCTTAGAGTATCGAATAATGGACCAATGTTAGGCCAAAGGAAACAACAATTGGATGGTACTGCGCCATTTATCTGGATGACCTATAAAGAGGTACTTTTTATAAAAATAACACATTTTCTATTTTATTAGCACAGGCAAGCTTTTACAACTTTTGTAAAGAAATAAATTATTACACATTTGTGTTATAAAAGTTATTACACACTTGTGTTATATTTTTTTAATGTATTTTATTTTACATTAGATTATAGCAAAAAAAAATCAATCAATGCCGAAAAATTTCAATTTTTTTATCGATTAATTTATTCAATCGAAGATGAAAAAAAAATAGTTGAAATTTTAAAGATTCTATATTATTCAATAAAATAAAGAAATATTGATTTTCCATTTTATATCAAAGGTTATCGATCGCTCATTCGATCTAACTGCCGGATTGAGCGAACTTGGCGTAAAACCTGGACAAGAGACCTTTATAGCGATCTATGCAAAAAATCGACCAGAGGTATGACTAATATTTGAAGTTATTAAATTCGAGAAAAGAAATATTCAAAAAAACACTCACAATATAGTTAACGGATCGAATAGACCCATGAGGTTATAAATGATATATTTACGGTAGCAATGAATAATGGGCATTGCTGAAGGGATTGCTGATTATTAAAAAATTTATTGTTACATTTAATTTATTTATTCATAATCAAAGGGATCGATGGTCGTTGTCTAAATTGTGATAGATCATAGCGTAATAAAATATTTCAACGATCTTTCAACATAGTTAGAAAATTTACCACATATCAATGAGTTTTTATTTATTTTTTTTATTTATAAGGCAGCCTAGGTGAGTGAAATATGAACTTATCTCAACAATCGATTCAAAATTATATAGGAAGGCATTTAGGAAGGAAACTACCACCGTGTAAATTCCCATCCTAACGGGGCGGGAATGTTCGGGAAGTCATTCATGAGGAAAAATACCATCAACTAAACCCCTAATAGGAGGGGAAGGGAAATGAAACGTCAAACTTAGTGAAAATTCGCCGCAATAAAAACTTATTTTTGATATATTTTTGGGTAAATAAAAATGAGATAAAGATTTTACGTTAGCGTTTAATATTTGAGAATAATCGACTGTAATTCATTTATAATGCGTATTTTTTTAGTGGATAATCTCTGAATTGGCTACCTATAATAATCGAAATGTTGTGGTTTCTCTATACGATACACTTGGCACTGATGCACGTAGTTTTATTATTAATCAAGCTAGTATCGAAATTGTAATTTGCGATGAGGAGAAAAAAGCATACGGTACAGTAATCTTTCTTTTTATAACCCCATAAAAGCTCTTTTGAAAAATTTTTATTTTTTCTTATTTTCCATTGACTTTTTCAAGGACTTGTGGAGGAAAAATCACGTAGTCCATCGCTCAAACATCTGATTTTACTCGACAGTTTTGGCGACGAATTGAAGGAAAAAGCCTCTAAAGAGGGTATTTCCGTGCATCGATTTGATGATGTCTTAGCAATGGGTCGACAACTTGATAAATCACATTTTGAGGTGAGATACTATTATTAAGAAAATAGTTTTGAAAGGAGTAAATCAGGTATCGAAATTGATAATTAAAATAATATACTTAGATATCTATTTACAATTAAATACTTAAATACTTAAATAAATACTTAAATATCTCTTCGTATTTAATTATTTATACGTTGTTTTGATAGATTCCTGTTAATCTTGTATAGTATATTTTGCTCAATAATGATTGTCGAATCATTGGTTGCAAAAAAAAGAGAAAATTTGCATATTTCCAGAAATGATTAGCGTAAAATATTGTGCAAAAAAATTGAAAATGTAAAAAAAACGTTAATTGCTTTAAATGTGGTGATTTTTCAATGCGAAATTAATTGAAATATTGAAAAATTTAGAAACCAATCGTTTGATTTACGAAAAAAAAACATTTTTATAAAATTCAAATTCAACGAATATATTCGAATATTAAAGAAAATTTATTTGACTGTAAATTTCAAACCAAAAAATTTGAATATTTAATTGCGAGTTTCAGGCTCCAAAACCTGAAGATCTTTGTACACTGTGCTATACATCCGGAACAACAGGAATGCCAAAAGGAGTAATGCTAACACATGCGAATGTTATTGCCACTACGACGGTATTTCAAAATTGTGAAGATATTGATATGGGTCCATCGGTATGTTTGAGTAATATTAAAGGTGTAATGAACCTTGGGGAAGATATTTCAAAACTTTCCCAACTAATAGCTTTCGGAAATAAAAAATTCCCAAAAATTATTTATCATCTAACCACGGGGATTTGACAAGTTACTGGAAACCATATTCTATGTATTTCACTCGATCATAAAACCTTGCTTTACTTTATTAGGCAAATATTTATCCTCTATAATTTGCATAATTACTTATAAGGGTAAATTCAATGCAAATTTGCATAAAAATTAATCACTGAATAATTTCAGGATGTAATGTTAAGCTATCTTCCATTAGCGCATATGTATGAGCGTATGATGGAATGTCATATGTATACGATGGGTGTAAAAGTTGGATTTTTCTGTGGAAATATTCGAAAAATTATTGAAGATATGAAAGAGTTAAAACCAACAATAGTACCACTCGTTCCACGTATGCTAACAAGAATTTATGAAAAGGTAATTTGAATGTTTTTTTTGTTTTTTTTTAATATTTCTATTGTATCATTTTGAAAATACCGAAATTTCTGAAATAAATTTGAGCGTGACCTCAGTCTCATATAGAATGACCTCAGATACAAGCAACAATAAATTAGAAAAAGAATTGCGCTTGAATATAACATCGTACTATATCGGTCGTAGGAGCAATAATACTATATCGGTCGTATACTAGTACTAGTAACACTAGTAATAACAGTGGTAATAATGGTGACTGTAACAGTAATAGTAATAGTAATAGTAATACTAATAGTAGTAATAATAGCAATAATAGTAGTAATAGTTAATAAAAATAACAATAATGATAATAATAATAATAATAATAATAGATTAAAAATCGATCTATTTGGTAACCTTAAGAGGAACAATCTAAAGAACGAATATTAGAATGTGTAATTTAATCTATATTCTTTCATCGCTTAGTTCTATAGAGGCTCTCTTTGAGGTATTTATAAAATACTTCATATTAACATAATGAAACAACTTGTTTAAAAAAATGCATAGAGATTTGATATGATTTGACTTAAAATGCATTGATATCTCATTGATAATTGATAGTCGAAAAGTTTTGCTTATCACTTGTGTTTCATAAGGTGACACTTAATATTACTGATAAAACACTGATAACTGTTAACAGTAAAAGCCATTACTGTTAACATGAATGTATTTCCATCATTTTTATTTAAATGAAATAAATTAGCTATCTTATTAATATTACGGCAGTAATAAATTTAAAGTTGAATTAAATCAATGATCAATTAAACTATTAAATATTAATCAATAAATGAAAAATCGATAAAAGCTTCTTATCATATGTGATAACGTTTCATGAGCTATCCTTTTCAAAATATTCAGGTAAAGTTTTCCAATTAATATAATAAATCATTTTCTAATTCATAAGAGATTTTTTTTTTATTATAGTGGGATTGTTCGCAATGATTCGTTAATCGACTCGTTGGTATTTAAGCGTTTACAAGAAGAGATAGGAGGGAGGGTTCGTTTTATGACAATTGGTTCGGCACCGATATCTGGTGATGTGCTCAATTTTGCAAGAGCAACACTTGGTGCAGTTATTGTTGAGGGTTATGGTATGTTTTTAACACCGATTTTATCTGCCTTCCTCATTGAAAGAGATCCTCTATATATTATAATATTTATTTATTTATTTACCGTATGTTTGATTATATTGATAGATCATTAAGCGTTCTCAATTATGTGAAGCATAAAGGGGTTAATCTTATCGTAGAATATTGTGAGAGCGTCGATTCGATGGTAACATGGAAAATTCGAATCCACAGCTGTAATAGTCCAGGTTTCCCGCTTACTAGTCGTGCTTCACGGTTATCTAACTCAGAGGATTCACCAACCAATATCGTTCTGCGATAAAATGAGATAGGATTTTACTATATCATCGGAAGAGGTGAACCATTTTTAAATGTAACTAATTTAATTGATTAAACTTCTCAATAACACTAAATAAATTACAGGTGGGTGAGATATGCATTCGAGGATATAACGTTTTCAAAGGATATTATAAAGATGAAGAAAAAACAAAAGAGGTATTAGATTCGGATGGATGGTTACATTCAGGTGATATTGGTCGATGGACTGATAAGGGTACACTAAAAATTGTCGATCGAAAAAAACATATCTTCAAATTACAACAGGTAAAATCCCAATTAAAAAATTTCAATAATTCAAACCGAATTTTTGGTACTCATTATTCGACGGATTGATGAGATCTATCAACGAATGGAATGTTTTTCAATTCAACAAATTCAATTTCATATTTTTAGTACCAATATTAATTTTAAAAAGATCATCGATAGAGATGTACCCTTGCATAATTTTTTTTTAGCAAAGCCTAATATGAAAGATGAGTAATTTTAAAGCTTCTATTAAAATGTTATAAATATTAGGTCGGTTTATTAACTAGTATTATTAATTCATTTATGAATAAATTTAGAGTATCTTCTCCTTGGGGGGATGAAGTTCGATGTTACTGCATAATCAAAATACTAGTAAATTAGAATATATAAATATGCAAAATAAAATAGACTCATTAAAATTGTTCAATGCGTCAACAAAAAAAAAATGCAAATTTTTTTATCACTTGAATTGTTGAACGATGAAATGCTAATGATCGAAAATATAAATAACTTAAAAATTTCCCCGCTATTTTTTTTCCAGGGTGAATATATTGCACCCGAAAAAATTGAAACAATTTATGCACAATCGAAATTTGTGAGGAATATTTTCGTTTATGGCGAAAGTCTAAAAACTTGTATTATTGCGATTATTGTACCCGAAGAGCAGGTAAATTTTTTTTCCCCCAAACTATTTAATTCTATACTATTTGCGTTGCATAGCACATGGACATTTGCGCCAAAGTAATTTCAATCATTTTGCATTGGTAGTGGAATTTTTATGGCGAAAATGTAAAAGATGAAAAATTCGAGAAATCTTAGTCAAGTAGAAGTGAATGACTATATAAACGACCAAGCTTAGTTATATATAGCAATATCAAGAGTTCATGGTTAAAGCTTAATAAAAACTTGAATAATGGATAAAATATTGTCTAACAATGTATTCAGATCACATGACTTGTTTTGAATGAAATTTTTTTTTTTTAATAGAAATTTTTCGATGAAATTTTGAAGAAATTTTTTCTATTCTCTAGGCGAATCTCTAAAAGATTATCGAATTATCGATTTACCTTTTAGGCAATAAAAAGTACGATAAGTGAGCAACAACTTCAACTCGATGATGCAAATTTCGAAGAACTTTGTTCCAATGAAACAATTAAAAAACTTATCTTCAAAGATATCATTGAAATAGGCAAGAAAGGAGGACTTAATTCAATGGAATTGGTATAAAAATAAATTTTTTTTTTTTTGTTTAAACAATTGTTTAGGGTTTTATTCGAATAATTCTCTATAATCTTATATTTGTTCATAGATTATCACCTTTGAAATACTGATAGTACATTATCAGTGATAGATACTGATAGTATGTTATCAGTCATATCAGTTAGCATTAGCCATAATATCCAATTTTAGTTGAGGCTTGCAATACAATTTCGAGAACAGCGTACATATAATATGAGCATTCGCATTGATACCACCGATCCCCATTCCCTTCTCTCCTCCCTTTTTAACCCCCTTATCAAAGGTGGTACGTACTAGTCTGGTGTTAGATGAATATCTGAAAAATTCGATGTATTATCAGAAAGGTAATTGCAAGCAATGGCCGTTAAATTGTGAGTTATTCCGTTGGTCGCGTTAACTTAATCTAGGTTTTTTTTTTTTTTATTAAAGTTTTAAAGTTGGTTTACAAACTTGGTACAACTTACCTGCGGTAATACTTCTTACTTTCGTAATAAAAACGTAGAAGATTGTTGAAATCCATTAAAAAAATATTATCAGAAAATGTAGTGCAATATTTGCGAATGATTTTCACTCTAATATTTTCTATTAATTTTTGCAGGTAAAAGATATTTATCTATCGCCGGAGACGTTTACAATCGATAACGGATTGATGACACCAACGATGAAATGTAGACGACCAAATATAAAGAAACATTTCGAAAAACAATTAGAAAAAATGTATTCGAAATTGTGAATAAAATGTATAAAATTATTGAAAATATTGTGTGACTAGAAAGGCAAAGGAGCTTGGTTGACGAAGCAAGCGTGGAATGCGACAAATCTTAGAAAACTTATGACCGAGGCAGGGAACGAACCTGTAATCTTTTGACTAGAAATCGAAACGGTTTATCCATTTTCGAGTGGGTACCATTATGCCCTTTTTTAAAATCTCCAAAACGATGGTTTTTTTTTTTTTTGGTATCATTCTCGAGCAATGGTTTGTATAAAGTTCCGTTAAAGCATTCGCATCTTTTTTTTTAAAAAAGAAAAACTACTAAAATTTGGAATTTTTACCAAACATATTCGTGTAGATTAAAATCAATCTTTGCTTCTAACGAATAAAGTTTGGTTTTTCTTTTTTGAATTCAAAAATGCTCTAAGAGGACATTTAATTGAAGTAAGTAATTTAGGACAAGGTAATTTCTTCGAATGGGTACCATTTACCTAATTGCTTAATCTAATATTCAATCAAAATACCTATGTTGAACTCGATTTTCTATAATTACTAGCTGTTGTTTCTTACATCCATTCGTAATGCATATTCAAATTTCGCGCCTTTCTGCGAACTACGGAGTTCGAATCTATCGTTCCGTTGATCTCATGCAAGAAGAGTAATTATTTTTACTTGGTTTTTTCTTTGAGGTAAAGGGATGGGTGGGTGATAGTATATTTTCTTACCAAAATTAAGCAAAAAAAAAAAATTGGCGAATTTCGTAAAATATTTGAAAATTGAAAGTAGTGAAAGTTTTCCCTATCGTTTCTTTCCTCGATGTCCATCAAAGCGGCAAACTAACATTTGCAGATTGATTATATGATGCGTGCATGTTTGCGGCATTTTTTTTCTTTGTTTAAGCATATTTACCTGCCCGCCGGGTAGTTCTCCAACTTGGGAACTTCAACCTATGATCAGCGAAAAAAGTTTGTGATTGGAGTTCTTGGAACAGGTGGAACAGGTACATTCAAATAATTGTTACATTGTTTTTAAGTAATACTAGTGTAGAGATGATTTAGTCGGGTGGATTTAGAAGAATTGCATAAACTGTTGAGAATGTTTGATGCGCATAGCTGCTTATTTTGTTGAATATATCTTCAAATCACACACCGTATTTCCTTATTTTTATATTTTTTCCTTTCCACTGAATATATGCGAATTTTTGAGTTGATTTCTTAATGCTGCATCAAAGAACCAAATATTCAAAGACCACCTAGTTTAGGTTGTGCGTTCTTTATTTGCATTTACTGGTGTTTGCCGAACTTGCAATGAGAAATTACGTAGAAGTGCTTTTGTGGGGAAAATAGGATGAGGGAAGTGGGAGGAAAGCAAGCTGCCTTTGTGGGAAGCTTCTTTTTTGTTTAAGGTTATTTCATGACCTCCTAGGTTTATTTATTAATTCTAAAGATCGAAATGAAATCCACACATAACCTTGGGCGAGACCGGGAGCACTGATGAGATTTGGTTTAAACCACGACCAGACGAAGGTTTGTTATGCTTGGTCTCGAATAGTTTAACGACTCTCCATATACCGAGAGACTCGAGCTAGGTTTTACCGAACTCCAGATGGCGTTTGATTCTCCACTGGTATAGTACAGGCGAGACTTTGACTTGCTGTATATTTTATGGGAGTGCTGGTGGTGCCAACAAATTTTGGAGGGGCCCATATCGAAAGGCGGCTTCCAACAGGTATAGGGAAGAGTGGACCTGAACCTCGAACAGCTATCCTGAACGCTTCTCGTGACGATGAACGACCTTCTCGCAAGGTTCCGCAACAGTCAGTTTGTTATTATTATTATTATTCAATTATTAACTGATGGTTAACGGTTTCATCAAGAAACATATGTATATTTTACTCCATAAGCCTCTCAGAGCTCATATATGCTATATAGTTTTTGCCGTATTCCTAAATTCCATTTATTTATTTATTTATTTATTTATCTTTTTTATTTATTTATTTACACGTTCAAATCAATATCCCAAAATGGGAAGAATATAGATGTATGTATGAAGGTGGCGGTCGCAGTTTTCGATGAAAAAAAAGGGCAAAATTTTATTGGTATGTTTGACGTCATGAAAAGATTTTGCAACCACTTGATCTGGATTCTACAACTCAGAACTTTCTTTTAATACCTTTGCTAGTTTTTTGTATCTTTGCATGTCTGTGTATTTATATCTAGGCGTTTGTTTGAGCGATAGCTTCAGCCTGAGAACCACTAAAGTTAGGATCAGTTCTTAATTTCCTCATTTGTTTTCGATCATTTAAGTAAAAAGATTTTCTCTCATTTTCCAATATTCCTCTAACCATTCCCATCTTTACAACCGCCTCCCCCTTCGTCCACTACTCTTCCCATCGCTACCTGCCAGCTGTCTCTACACAGGTGCGATAAGTGTGCATCCGTTTGTTCAGTTTTTATTCCTACTCGAATATTTTTGATATTTAACGAATTCGTCGATAAAATATGATGATTAATTTTTTTATAGAGCGTACTCGAGGAAGCGTTCATAAGATGGGTGAGCCGAGTTCCTCAAGCTTTGAGGGTACCGCTAGGGAAGTCTCTAATCTTTATGAAAATGGTCGAACATTACATTTAAACAACAACGAACATAACGAAGATCTTGGTAATTTTCTTTCCCAATTTATGTGACAGCTAATAGTTAAGGTTGCTATAAAAACTGTTGTCTCGATTTGTCAATTATTTCGTCGTCGAACGCAGTTTAGAATTTATTAGGTGTTTACTTATTGAGTGCATCATTTGTTTATGATAATATGTTTTCACTCAAACTTAGAAGATATTTTTCTACCCAAAATTATAGTTTGCATTTTTTTTCCTATGGTTTTTTTTTATCTCAAGTGAATACATATGTCATTTGTCGGGTTCTGGATTGTTGCTGCCCATTGTAGAAGTTTACTTCGATATACGATACATGATGATATGGGGAGGTGCTCATTGTAGAGCTAATTTTTCCGGAAGAGCACATTGTAGAGCTATTTTTTTCCGGAATGAGCATATTGTAATGATAGTTTTTCCGGATCGAGCGTATTGTAGAGCTAATTTTTCCGGAATGAATGAATCGTTTGCAGTGAAAAGAAAATATTTTCAACTTTAATTCAGGTCATCCGAGTAATGTGGAACATCGTGTTGTACGACGAACAGCAATCGCCGATACATTATCGGAAACATTACGAGATTCATCAGCACTGGCATATTTTATACAGTTTATGGAAACTATTGGTAAGTAGGACTTCTTTTCTTTTTAAGTTAATCTTTTTTCTATTGTAAAATCTTCAATCATATAAAGGGGAACAGGGGGGGAGGGGGGAGGGAGGAAGGTGATCAACAGAATCCTTTTTTTTGCGAAATGATTGAAGGTGATGAAGTGAGGTCGTGGTTTTCATTTCTTCTTCGAAGACTATCGAATCAATGAGTATACCTGCATGATGTTTTCCTGTTGTTTTTTAACCTCATAGCCAGCTCATGTTTGCATTATCGCAATGATTAAATCGTTTCAAATTGTTTCACTGTCGTGTTTCTTAATGTCGGATTACAAAGCGGAATCGGATCTGCTTTGGTGTACGTAAATTCGGTATTCTGTATTAATTTGTAATGTTGTATCGTATTACTGTAATTTGGTCTATTGCATTGCGGTGCTGTAATCGGTTACTGTAATCTAGTTTTGTAATTTGAAACGGTGAAAATCTTCAGGACAATTGAATTTGGTGAAATTTTGGTTACATGTGGAAAGTTTCAAAGCTTCAGCCGCAACAGTTGGTCGAAACGACGAGGCATTGATCACAAGTTAGTTCTTTATTGCAGTATTTTGTTCGGCTTTGATTTGGTTATATGAGAAGCGCGCTATGATCTGCAAAAATATTTGGTGAAATTTTATTTTTATCATACGGTAATGCTAGTGTATATTTTGTAAAAAGTCACCGGTTTGCAGTTTGAACATTACCTGTTTGAGTGGGTAAGATAAGGTTGGATTGTGAATAGAAACCGGAGCCGGAGCCAAATTTTTCGTTTGGTAGAGGGCATGGTAAATTTAAGTAGTGATGTTGGGTGAATAGTGAAACGTATGAGAGAAATTTTTTTTGAGAGAGAGAGAAAAATTATTGTGGGTGAATAAGAGAAATAAGATTGCTTTTTTGAGGTTCTAAGTTTGAAGTTAATGAGATAAGTCCAAGGCTGATCAAAAATTTAAACAAGGAAACTTTTTCTTATGAGGCAGTAAAAAGGAAGTTCATATAGTTAATAGGTGACAATGGAAAGAGGAATTCCCCTATTTTGATTGCCTAGGTGATTGTACGTAGATATGTGGCGCTATTTCTTTTTTTTTTTCCTAGCGCAGAAATAGCTATTATCTATGAGAAGAAAATTCATTAAAGACTCATTCAATTTGCTTCTCATTTGCAGCAATGGAATTTGTGAGCGATGCAGTCGGTGATTTAATTAGAACGAAGAGCTTTTTTTTTTATTTACCGCATAAAAAATTTCCTGAACAGGAAATCCAGTGGGAAAAAAATTATCCTATTTTATGAAGAGTGTGTTGAATAATTAGTGCTGAGACAGCAGTATTGATGGGTTGTATATAGAAGCTTCGTTTAGAATCGGATAAAGCTTAGAGATCATAGAGCATTAATCAAAAATGGCATATCAACGAATCTGACAATAGTAGTGGTGTTAATGAAGCTGGCAATAGTGGTGGTGTTAATGAAGCTGGCAATAGTGGTGGTGTTAACGAAGCTGGCAATAGTTGTGGTATTAATGAAGCTGGCAATAGTAGTGGTGTTAACAAAGCTGGCAATAGTGGTGGTGCTAATGAAGCTGGCAATAGTGGTAGTGTTAACAAAGCTGGCATTAGTGGTGGTGTTGACGAAGCTGGCAATAGTAGTGGTGTTAATGACACAAATTGGTAATAACCTGTTGAGAAAAGAGCGCATACGTGGCAATGACTCAACATCGTACATATTGAATGCGAAAGAAATTTCTTTTTGTAATGGAGATTTAATCTTATGTGAACATTCATATATCGATTTTAAGAGCGAATATGCACAAAAGATGGGATGCTTGATATGCATTGTCTTGATGGTGCACAACAATTCGTTCGCAATATTATGGAAAATCGGTTGGAATTTATTTATTATTATTTTCTTTTATCGTTTATTTCACTAATTATTTCAATTGTTTCGTTGTAGTTTATTTCTATAATCAATTCGCTATTTATTTATTCGATTAATGGTTATCTATCAGATGTTAATTAATATTTATAGTCGAAAAAGAAATCACCTTTAGAAAGAGATTTTGAAGTTCGTTAATTTCTATATTATTTGCAAGTTTTATTCAAAAAGGAGAGAGTGCCTTTATTGAATGCCCCTAAGTGATCTTTGATGATGTGTTTGAATGTAAATTTTTTATTTAGATATTTCGGTGAATTCCTCTCGAGTGTCTATTACAAAAAACATCAATTGGATGTAATTAGTGGTGGTTCACTTTCAATAAACGATATCTTGAAGTGCCAACGATTATTGTGCTCATTCATCGAGGTATGCTAATTTATATTATGATTCTTAAGGTAGAAGAAAGGGGGNGGGGGGGGGGGGGAATTTAGGAGAAAAAGTTGTTGGGTGAGGTGGAGAAAGAATTATAGTTGCCTTTTATTTTTGATATGGAAATATCAGTTGTTTAGGATGAAGGTGTGGATTTTACTTCCCGTTTGATATATTCGTGAGCAATCTGTGTTCAGTTTCATGAATTCAACATTCCTGAATGATATTGATGATTTTATGTCAGGAAATATTATTTGTGAGTTTTCACTAACTTGCAAATTATTGCTTTTTTTTTAAATTACTGTTTAAAATGTATTCGAGTAATATTTTATCGTTTTGCAGTTTTTGGAGGGTGAAGGTGAACGGAAATTAATTGAATTTATTATTGCGGCCGAAACGTTTGCACAGCAGTTATCATTAACACAAAACAATGAACAAGCAATGGAGGATGCAATGATTATTTATGATAAGTGAGTTTATCATTGTTATGGTTGATAGTGATCACTTAGTTTGTAAAGTATTTTAAGATTGAACTTTATCACCTCATGGTTTTATTATCTACAGAATAAAATTTTTTTAAGGAGAGAGGCTGTTTTTTCTTGAGAGGGGGGGGGGGCTTTTCATGAATGCGAAAGTTTGATTGTGAAATATCTTCTACATACTGAAACGATTTTGATGATTACAGGTATTTCTCGATGCAAGCATCTGAACCTTTGAAATTCGGTGCGAAGATACGTATTCAAATTGAAGCGGATATTTGCACCGAAAGTGGTCGACCATCGCCAAATTGCTTCGAGAGTGCACGCCGCCTTGCCGTTTCTGTGCTGGAACAGGTAATTGCTAGAAGAAAGATCCTACCTTTTAGGCGTGTCAAGTACAGTGGTTGCAGATTATTATAAGCGAGGTAAGTCCATCGTATTGTATAGGGGGCTTCTTTTCGTTTAATAGTGATATAGTTGTTGAAACGGTGGAAAGTGATAGTGGATTTTGTGTTTCAGCAACATGACGGGACTGTCTAGTGATTTGTGGGTGGGCATGCAATGTTAATGGGTGGTTATTTAAGTACCAAATTTTAGAATATCTTGTGAGGTAGCGATAATCTGGTTTTCTAAGGGTGGAGGAGTATAGAGTTTTAATGGTATGTGATAGGGAAGGTTAATTAAAGGTTCATCGTTGTGGTCGCTTTCCTCAGTTATCCTAGAGGTGATAATATCATTGATAAGGAAAAGATGATATTTTCAGAGTTACGTGAAAAGGTATCAAGCATCACCGCCGTTTATGAAATTTTTATATGAGCTAATGGCACAAATCGATAGCAGTGTGGAATTGCCGAATCCGAATAGGAAGAAGAAGACACTCAGTATGTATTTAATTTTGCTTTTATATGCTTATGATGCCCTACGAATATTTTGATTTTTTTGGCATTCTAGTTACTTCCATCATTGGAAAGTTTGGTATATATGTATTTATATCTTTATTTTTTGTTTTATTTTTACTTTTATTTATTTATTTATTTATTCACAAATGCCGGTTTTGAAAAGTTTGGTTGAAAAATTCTTTTTTTTTTTGAGAAAAAGTTTTGGGGAAGGAAAAAACGGTTTTGTGAATGTTGTTAAATGAGAGTTTTTTGGTTGATATCAGTTCAGCATGGTTGGCTATTTATAGACAGCTCGGACCAGTCATCGGAAATAAGTCTGCCATCGGTGTTATTCGAAAAGAAGACACGTCCAGTTGCCGTTAGCCGTTTAGGACAATCGGCGAGTGCAGCGGCATTTCCCATGGGCAGTACCGAGGAGGACGAGACTTCTTCTCTTGCCGATAGTGTCAGTTCTTATGGACCAGGAAGTACTCCTCGTGCAAGACATTCGAGAATGTTAGTCATTTGGTGGAAGTTATGTAGGTAGCATTCGAAGATTACTGATTCGATTTTTTTCGATGATATTTCCGTTGTTATACAATTTTGAAACTAAGATTGGAATACCTTTTGAATAGTTACTTACGCTAATGGGCATTTAGAGATGTATTTATTTGTTTTCCTTAGGTTTATTTCTTTCTTATAAAGGAGGTATTTTTTCCTTATACCTGGGGAATTGATAATTAGTTAACTTGCATTGTTTATTTATCTTTAGACGGTTGGAAGATCAATGTTTTATTTAGGGGTCCATCTTCATTGGCAATGATCGATGATTTTGGACGTTATCGACCAATGTATGACAATAGTTATTCATCGACGGATGACGAAGGTTCAGCAAGGCGCAAACTGAAGCATACGTTCGATAAATACCTTCGTCAGTCGATGGCTAAGGTAAGTGGATAAGTTTATTTAGATAAGCAAAGGTAAGTGGGTAAGTTTATTTAGGTAAGCTAAGCTAGGCGGATTTTTGCTAGCTTTTGGGTAACTCGTTTACTTGAAAAAAATGTGCTTGCAAAATGGGCAAGAAGCGGGGATTATTGCTGTAATGAATTCGTGGAATGGCTTCAGGAAGCGGAAGTAGCGGATCAAGTTGCGGAGCTTATTATTGCCGATATTCACAATATGGTCTCATCGAATAAGGCATCGAATTTGCCTCAATGAAAAGAGCTAAATCTCGGAGCAGCACCGATCTATTGTGGAGTGTTAATCGATTGCATTTCCCATTTATAAATTGTTTTCTCTAATAAACTGCTGTGATTTGTGCCCATTTTGCGTTGTTCAATTAACTCAAATATGCTCATTGATTTTTTTTTTGTATTTTTATAATGACGAAAGTAATTAATTGTAATCGTTACTGGTAATTAATCGAAGAAACTTTCGTATGAATATGACAGCCTTTTTGTATTGTCTTGATTGGATCGTCATAGGTTGCAAATTTGGGATATGAACTTACAATTTATGTTATGTGGAATGCCTAACTTCATATAAGAGCTGGGTGAAATCCGGTCCTGGTCCCAGACGTAGTGTGGACCAATGGGGATAGGATTTGACCCAGATCTTTTTTTTAATGGTACTTATATTCGGGTCTTTCTGCTTAATTGTCCTAGATATATTTCGTGTAAATGAATTATTTCTCAATTGTCATTTAAACTGTGCATTTTTTGCCAGATCCTATCTTAGTTTATCAACTTTCAGTACTGAAATAAATTTTTCAGGTCATATAGTGGTGGGAAAGGGGAAAGGGGACGTCACATGTATTTATCAGTCAGTGTTCCTAAGAAATATAACCGATAGCTAAAGAAACTGTCCCTGTCGAGGGTGACCTCAGGTCAGCTTTCGTCATTTACGAAGGTGGCGGAAACTTGAAGTGAGGTATTTGCATACGTGACCTTTATTTCTGAAGATTTTAGAAAATTGGTTGCTTGGTAGTAAAGGTGGGGAATTTTTCAGAAAAAAGATCCTTACAGCTTATCGCTTTAGTCCTTTGATGCAGCTAGGATATCCTATTGTTGAAGTTTGTATTATTGAATGGAGCATGATGGTGCGGGTATATACCTTACAGGTAGGTCTCAATTTTAAAACTGGAGGATAACTTGGGTCGTTTTAGGGAAAGTTTGGAAATTTTGAAGCGATGGGAGTTGATTGTTGTGGAATGTATTTGCATAAATGCTTAATTTATTATTGAAGATAATATGTCGAATATCATTTTCTATTATTTTTTTAGAATTCAATTTTTTTAGGTTGTGTTTCATCGCTTTGTAAGCTGTGATTTTTCACTCATAATAACCCCAGCAATAAATAATTTACTAACAGATTTTTTTTTTTTGCTTTCAGTTGTTGAATTAAAAGTGAGTAAATTGTCATACTATAGCGGTTTTCTTTAATATTTCGATAGAAGCTGTCGTCGTTGTCGACATAGACTTATCGCGATGGAACCATTACAATTGACCTAAATGAAAGTTAGGGGAAAAGTAGGTGAATGGGGAACAAATGAGGTTTTTTTAACTTTTAGTTACAATAGTTGGATAATGTAATTAAAAAACTTTTTGAATTGTATATTGACGAGGATGTTAGTATTTGAGATAAGTTTATTTAAAATGATTGTAGATAAGTAATATGTTGGTTTTTTTAGTGATCGTTCCTTTACTTCCGTTGTTATAACCGGTCACGTTACCGGAAGAGGGTATTCGATTCCGTTCGATATGATTAGAACAGATATGTGTGTATGTACCGGTATGGCGATATTCAACCTGTAAGTTATATTAGACCGGATCCGATCGGGGGACGCTCTAGTATAGGTCTTCGAGATGTAAAGTAACAAGGTTGACGCATAATAAAAGCCGGATTGCGCGGAGATTATCCAACATTTTGAAGAGAAATTATAGAGGAGCAGACTTAGAGATAGTGAAGGTGGTAGAAACTTCATGGTCGAACGTTGCAAAAAGGATTCATATAGAATCCTTCCAGCCCTTCTCTCTGACTTCGCGGGTAGCGCAAGGGGATCACATCGTTCAAACAGATGGTTTTTACTGATTGAACAGATATCATCTATGCAGCATTTTCATTTATGTTTCGCTTATTTCAGATAGATGGAACAAGCATCTTCTTCGAGCATTGATTCTACTCTCAAGGAAATTGATCCCACTCAAAACGAAGATAGGTAAGTATTGAAGTAATTATTACTTACTGTTCCATTATCATTTAATTATAGTCGATCTATAGATAGTATGTAGATTCGTTTTCTATTTTTAGCTTTAAATTAAAATTAGTCGTATTTGAGGTGCAAATTGGAACAAGCATCTCCCACTTTTGCAATTTGGTAGTCAGCTACGGAATTTTCTTTAGGAGAGGAATGAAAGCCCCAAGGGGGGGAGGGGGGGGGGATTGTGATTGTTTTTTGTTTACATATTTATTTCTTTGTTTATCTATGAAGTATTTGTCTGTTGCAGCTCTAAATCGCTTTATTAATTCGCTAGGGCGAGTTTATCGAAAAATTTCAGGCATTCATATCGATACAAAGAAGAGGTTTACTATATGATGGATCCATTTCGTAATAGAGCTAAAGTAGACGAGAGTCGTTTGAGCGCATCGTCGACGAGCAATTCGACGACAAACGGTCGTGGACATAGCGATTCGAATAGAATACCGAATATTCTCGATTTTTTCGTTATTGGTGCTCTATGCACTATTTGTGGACAAGCCGTATGCATTGATGAGGTATTTATTTGTTTATTTATTTATTTTTTGTTTATTTTTTGTTTTTATAGATGAATTACGAGGGTTCAACAATTTTAGGAATCCATGATTTGGTGTGCATACCTTCGAATTTTTCATTTTCACTTTATTTTTATTACTTTCGAAGGACCCGTTCTGGTTTTATTTGTCCTTCTTCCCAATAACAGTTGCTTTTTGTAAAGTAATCTGAAGTAAACGCCATTTATAAATGACCATTAATGTGTAATTACTTCCGATGTAGATTCGAATAAATTTATAAGGTTATGGGTTTACCCAAACTTAAGAGGGGAAGGGGGGGGGGGTATTTTCCCCGTCTGCAGTAGTGATAGACCTTCATGGTATATCCTGGGGAGTTGGATAAGAGGCAATGATGTGGAGACTGCGCGGTAGCGAAATATTTGTAAACGAAGTGTCCATTTTTCTAGTTCTATCTTCTAAAGGCATTATTAAATTACAGTTGTGTAGTGTCTTCTACTCGAAAACGTTTTGTTCGACATGCGTTATGAGGGAGCGAGTCCACTTTCCCATCGAAATCGTTGAGGTAAGGCTTCTTTTGTTCGTTCACTCTGAACGTGTCTGTGTGTCTGTCTGCATATATGCCGGCAGCCCGAACTCGGGAACCTCGGGAAAAGGTCGGGAAAAGAGCTAGAATCACAGGATTTGGTGGATATAAACTACGGGAGAGGTTCATATATCGTCACTCATATTGACCTACTGATTTAGAAGGTAGTGATAGGTTTTTAAGAGTGCTAAAAAATTGCATCTTTTTTATACTTTTCGAGCTTTAATTTTACACCGGTGGGGTCCTGAAAAGGTGAACCTCTCTGTAGGTCGGATCGATTAAAACATAAATGCCAGTTCCTGTGGCGCATTCTTCCATGAAAGTTGCTATATACCTATATTTTAACTCAACTTGGAAATGAGTTAAGCATCCTTCCCCTTCGGAATGTGGCCGGCAGTGCAGACATCGACTGGCTAAATCGATGATCGGTTCATTGGTTCATGCTTTTTTTGAGGTTTTCATAAAGTTTTTCGCGTTTCTTTAGTAACTGTGCAACTCTGCTGTAATGAGGAGATGGGGAGGAGGGGAGTTTTAAGGGATTTAAGGAAACGTAGCAAGTTACACCGAAGTACCTCATTTGGATGCCTATCTTGCAGAATACTTGGATTGGATGAAAAAACACTTGTAACAAATTGTTTCGAATTTCATCGGAAGTTTTTATACAAATTTTTACACTTGAGTGAATGAATTTTCACTCGAGTGGATTTTCACACTTTACACTTTAGTAAACAAAGCAATGAATGTGAATGTGTGTGTATAATGCATATATATATTTTTTGAGTTATGAGCCAACTGAGGTCCGGCTCAGACTGCGAGTGATAATGGGATGTTTTGATGACCAACGAAAACTTGTCCGCAGACGAGGACGAACCCGCGACCTCTCGCTTGCCGGCCGAGTGCTCTACCACTGAGCTACCGCGGACGTTTTCACTAGTCATCAGCCTCTTGTTATGAACTCCCGTCAGTTCATGTGCGTACATTATGTTTTGATGACCAATGAAAAGCGAGAGGTCGCGGGTTCGTCCCCGTCTGCGGACAAGTTTTCATTGGTCATCAAAACATCCCATTATCATTCGCAGTCTGAGCCGGACTTCAGTTGGCTCATAATTCAAAAACATCAAACATATATATATATATATATATGTATCCTCCTTCGGTGCCTCATCGTGGCGCAGTGGTGGCAACGGTCGTTCGATAGCTATGGTAGCGGAGCGTAAGCCCCAGCAGGTCTAACCATGCTACAAAGGTATTGAACTGTCAATCCTACAGCGTGGTCGATTCATACCCCGAATCACCAGACCATGCCTGCTAGAGGTTGAGGACCGGCTAAATTCGAAGAGAGGTAATGGCCTGCTCGCCTAGCCAGCGAGGTGGCGTCATCTAATGGCTAAAACAATGCACGGAAATGGGCCTCAGTACCCTACAACGATTGGGGTAAAACCTGGCCGAGAATGGCGAGGATGAGACCAAAATGGAAATGCATTGTGGCGGACAGCGTGCACAACGTTCGATAATCCGGCCTATCAAGTGATCAAGTGATATATATATATATATATATATATATATATATATATATATATGAAGGGAATTAATTTTAGCATTTCGAGACGGCGCGCGCAGCTAGACAACGAAGGGAAGCCGAAAGGAATAGCGTGAAGGTGCCACAGATTGAAGACGACAGCTAGCTAGTCAATGACAGCGTTGAAGAAACGCTTGGCAATACTGTGCGAAACGGTTGTATCAGCTCAGGGTGCTGTCTTCAGGATCATGTATCGGAGCGGCTGCAAATTAGAGTACCCACCGTCACATGCAAGGTATCTACGACGGAGAAGGGTGGGGGAGGGGGGGAGGGGGGGGGGGGGGGGGGGGGGGGGGAAGGGAGAGTAGCTAGTCAAGTCCTGATGCAATTTGACATCGCAAACCGCCTGTTAGTCTATCATTGGCGCATTGATTCATTCCAGAAATACCCTTTAAAAGCGATGAGTATAGAATATAAAGCAACCTAGTAGATGAGCACAACAACGGGTGATATTTGAACATAAATGAGCGGAACTGATGAAAAACTAAAGGATAAATCAGACAAAGAAAAGAATAAGCTCATCATATCCAATGCGGTCCCCTAGGCCAAACAAAATCAGTCCCCCAGGCCAAACAGAATAAGAGAGGCTAAAACTGTGTAATCGAAAATCAATTCAGCAGCAAGGAACCTTTAATTAAAAATTGGTTAAGTATGAAGAAATGAAATATGGAAGGAAGGAGGAGGGGGGGACCGAGGGGTAGCACCGACTAGTAACAATGATGAGCTTTCTTTTTTATAAAATAGCGAAATTACCTATGAAACAAATCGTTAAGAGATAAGATATGCACCCATGACATTAAGATCATGATACGTAACTCGTAAACAGTCAACAATATTGCGCGATAAAATTATTAAACCGCGAACGGACATATGCGCCAAATTCCGAAAAAAATTGCATGGAAACGATATTAACAAGTATAAGTCTTTGTAGTATATTACATGACATTACAATAAAATGTACTAATGGATAATATTTCACATATTTTATTGACGGTCGTCAAATTTCTGTAGTTGTGATATTGGGCGCTCAATAATCCAAAAAAAATTACTCTTTTTCGGATATATATATGGAAACTGACTTGCTCAAAGAACCTCAATAGAAATTACCCCCAAACAAAAATGCAGGCACAAAGAATATAAATAATTATTGATCAAAGAATAGGCTATAACTGATACTATCAAAGTCCAACAGAGAATAGAAAATTCAAAGAAAATCCCACCTTCATACTTTTGCCATTGCAACTTTCTCTTTCTCCTCTTTGAGCTTCCTGAGGTAGCGTAATGCTCTCTTCGCAGCTGTACATTTTGCGATACGATAGCTGCGACCCATTCCAGTAAAGCGACATTTTCCTTGGATATCAACCGTTACACGTACTTTACCCGTTTCCAAGATTCGCTCGAGTTTCCTTCAAGAAAGCTAATTTTTTTCTATTCAATTTGTTACGCTAATCCATGTATATTTTCTACCATAAAAAATTCCACCTTTATTCTTTAGATATTACTGGTGTCTCTCCTAATTCGAAATTTTATAAAAACCTTGCCGTTTTCTTGACAATTTTTTTGTTCAATAAAAGTTTTTTTAACAGAAAAACCTTCTAAAGGAGCCAGCATGATATGCCCTTTCATTGGTCATAGCAGCTATGTTCTTAAATTGACAAAGAATAATAAAGCACCGCATAATACTCCATTCATATTCGAAATATTCGTCCACTCTCATCTTTACGATCCAAAAATTGCAGACATACAACAGGGGAACGAGAGAATCTAGGCCCAGATACCATAAAAAAACGGAACGATCTGATTCCGGACGACCAATCTTCCTCGGCTATACCCTTGCGTCAGATTGGGAACCTCCCTATCCCCTTCTTCGACTAAAAGTTGTTCACCCACTAGTATAGGCGATTCGTGAGCAAAAACTACTAATTGAGGAACTTATAACTAACGAGAATCGTGCACGTTCGGGCTCGAGCTCAAGCAGCTCACGAATAGGCGATTTAGGCGGATTGTTGCAGCATTCTTCTATTGTTTCCCTCATAAGATTGTAAAATACCCTCCAAACAACATCTAAACTTCGACCGCTATCCTAAAACAAATCAATATATTACTGAAATCACCTGTAATCATTTATAGTATACCTGTAGCACAAAATTATAGTAATATAACTGAAATCATAATCATTTTTACCTCCAAGCTCACGTGACCGTTTTCACGACCTACCGATCGCTAAAATTCAGTTCGCTTTTCGAAAACAATGAAAAACGAAGCACTTTTGAACGTAATACAAAAAAATTACGACATCTGAAGAAATAAAAACAAACATATAATAAAATGAAATACGCAAAACTGCAGAGTTTTATCCATTCCAATAAAACATGAGTTTAACTTCGCTTTAGGGCTTCATTTTCCTCTCATCCGAGCTGCTAATATTACTAAAGGTTCATAATGAGTCAAAGGGCATCTTGCAGGTAAAGGTACAAGTAAGGACTGCATATTCAAAAAAATATTTCCCTCTCGAAGTTTCTGATAAACCACAAAATATTTTCTCTCACAAAGTGTGGAGCATTGGTTGTTCTCCCCAAATATTTTTAGAGAAAACATAAGAAAATATTTACCTAAATAAGATAAAGAATTGTAAACAACTTACCAAATAAATGGCACCAGCAACCGACTCGAAAATATCGCCCATTGCTTTTGGTACTTCAATATCCTCCTCTTCACCTTCATCTATTTCTTCTTCTGTTGTTACCATATACATCTGCATGGATCACATCATAAGAAATTACAACCTCAATAGGACTGAAAAGATAGGAGGGGAGGAGAGGGAGTGACTACAAAGAAGCCTGATGATTGCGGTACCAAAACCCTAAGAAAACATACCACCAAGGGAGTCAGATAAAAATTGCTTTCGAGTGATG
>QEWY01003249.1:5547-34812 GCA_006503575.1 Baylisascaris schroederi
AACCTCCCACAAGAAGCCAGCAAAATCTACGCATGCTAATTTTTTTTCAATGATTGGTAACCAAAACAAGCTTTCTGCATATTGCATGAAATTTTGGAATTCAGAATAATTACATGAACAAAATTACGGCTTCAAATGATAGCACCTGTGCTTAGACACCTGATTTCCAATTAAGTTGGACGTTTAACGGAAGAATGCTCTTGCGCAGTTATGCGTAAAAGATTCATTCTTGGAGCATGATTACAGAAGCTTAACAACAAAAAAATGGCTTGCTACAGCAAAGCTGATGCAAGACACATAATGCACGCTGAAAGCTGACCATGAAAACAGGTTTAATGTGACAGAGTTCCGACTGACGCTGCATAGATTTTCCTGATGCCAACCACTTTACGAGGCTTCCATTAGAGGGAACCACGGCTGTTAGAATTCCAAAAAAAAAACATTTTACAGCCAATGAAAGGTTATGAGGATTCACAAAGAAAACATGAAAAAATAGCCCAAACGATGTTCCGAAAGTTTAGGAAAACCTGACACCTCCGATATAAAAGGATTATGTTCAGGAAACCAGCAGGTAGGGTAGTCTGGAAAAGCTGCACTTAATTCCCAGTGTGAAAAGCCCTTTCTGTAAGTTAGCGCAGTCACACCGAAGATGTGAAATCAAAAAATTGCGACATGTGTATAGTTGAGGGTGTGGTGTCATAGCATGAGGAGACCGAAGGATTTTTCTCCCATTACACAAATTAGTAACGGGAACAGTTCGACCGAAGTTTCATTTCACTTTTTCCATTAGAAACGAAACTCGGTTTCGATGGAATGCCTCCGGTCTCCGTCATTATCGGCTGCGTTCGGCTGACACCGACCGACATATTTAAAGCAAATGGACTGTTTCAGCATAATTTCGATTGCAACCCAGTACTTCAGGCCAATGACCGACTGTCGTCTTTGCATTACAACGGGTCTCTCAATGAAGCGAAGGAAACCTAAAAATCATTCCCTCGCAATTCCATCGTTGCTGCAAGACACTGTGCTAGGATATTTGAGTTCGAAAACACCATATGAAGAATTTGCTGATCCTTAATTGCAATTCTTTTAATGAAAAACGATGGGGAATTTGTTATAATGCAGCTGCGACACCGACGGAAACAGATCAAATTTGGCTGATGTTTATGAGTAAACTGTACACAGAAAATTCAGGCACCAATGGCTCTACAAACGAAAGCAAGACATAGTAGTGAAGTATTTCGTCAAAAATACTTGTACGGAGATGATAATTACAGACGCGATTTGGATGTAAATATTTTCCATTTTTATTTATATGAAAACATTTTTCACATTTATATTGCTCATCAGAAATTTCTTAGCTGTAGAATGTACAACGGTGTTTCAAATGTGTCCGCAACCTGTGCGGATTCCTTGCCACGGAAAAGGTTTAGGATCACAAGATCGTGTTAGAAGAAGAACACTAGTGTACTGGAACTGTCGACCGCGACAATGCACAGGGATGGAAGGATTCACAGGAGGACAAGAGAGATGTTCAACACGCACCAAAATTGGATGAAAGCTAAGCCAAAAGACGCGACTCTCTTGTCCCAAGAAAAGGGGCGTGCAAGGGAGGATTAAAGCTCATAGAGGTTTATTACGAGGGTCACGAAAAGAACCTGGCACCTTTCAAGGGAGGAAGAATGCCCGCTTCGTGGATCTGCGCTTTGAGATAAATGAAGTTTCACAACCTGTATCGTCATCACATGTCACGTAGAGGCTACCGTCAGCAAATCCAAAGGACTTACTGAACCGCTTGTTTTTGATCGCGTGCAACGATCCTCGCTTTCTATGCTATCGAGAGCCATCGACAATATATTCTTGTTACGCGGACCAGCTCCGAAAGCTCCTGCTCGTCAGTATCTGTCGACGCAGTTACTAACTTCGTTTCGAGGAATGTCTAACGCCACCCTTTGGCTCCACTGATGTGGAATGACCGTTCAGCCAGGTGATTGGAGTGTTCGGTAGCAAAAAGCAAACAGGAATTTTGCATGACGAGGCGTCGAAGCTGCCACCTTTTCGCGGGTATCAGATTAAAACAGATATTATACTTCGGACTCAATCCCGTCGGGATGGATAGCTCGTCGAAAGTGGAAAGGGATGAAAACGATAGTTGAGTCGAATGGATCGGCGTGTTTTCAAGTAATGAGATATGTATAACCTGCTAGCTACGCTGTCGTAATGCTTACAAAGCTTTTGACTCCCGAGACAAAGACGGAGAAGTGAGGAAAGGAATTAATCGAACTTCATTTTTGCTCTGCCAGTCGTATTTCAATTATATTCTTTGACGATACTTCATGAGACTAACTCTATGTATTTCAGAAGAACTTTGAATACGGCCTGTCCTCCGTCAGCAAGCATCGTCGCCTTCCCAACATATGGCTTTAGTGTATCTTCTCTTACTACATCTGAATAGAAATGTCGCTTCAGATTTCTTGTGAGTTATTCGGATTTATTTCTGTAATTAGTATTTGTTACATTTCGAAGTGATGAGAATAGGCGTCTTGCTATGCAATCTTTGGTGTAGCTGATCTATCGACGGGAATTGCTCCTCTGTTTTCAGAACGCAATAATTTACTGTCAACCCTTCTGCTGTTGGTCTGCTGAACGATCTAATTCGCCACTGAAATCAAAATATGCGACCTACGACTGTACCCAATCGGTTTGCTTCAACGTAACTTATGAAATGTGAGCAAACTTTCGAATGATTCAGTGCTTTTTGTTGGCATGTTTAAAAAAATAACTATGCGAGGACAACTCACAAAAAGGACATCAATGAGGACGAGGACAGTAAGTGAGGGATGAAGAGGACACGATGTGAATATTTTGCATTCGGCACGTTGAAGGAAACCTCACATGTGTGGAAGAAGTGCTGCGCAGTCCAGAGCAAGTATACTCATTGAAGGTGAAAGATGTGAATGAAACCTCACAAGGCAAACATCGACAATTGTTATCAAGAAAATGATCTCATAGTTTATCAGTGATATTTTGATCATAAGTTGTGAGACTGTATGAATGTTTGCTGTTCACTGACAATTTCATAAAGAAAAATTAGTCATCAAAATGGACTTACGGACAAGGAGTAATCCTTTACGGTTTTTCGTTGATGCAACTCGTTGAGAGGCACATGGATACCGCTCGTTGTAGAGGTTCACATGTGCATTGCCGAAGCTCCAATCAACCTTAAACAAAAACTCGCCATTCGACCGAACGTTTCGTTTTTGAACCAGCGTTTTCATATCTAAACTGAAACTGTCACGTGGCATTTGTTTCCAAAATCAGAATGCTCAAGGATCCATATCGCACATACATCACCCATCGCCCTCTTTGGGGAAGGTTCCGAGTGCATTAAGCGAGTACCATCTAATTCTTGAAAGTTCAAGCGTTGAATAGCATCTGTAAAAGCCAAAGAATATACAGTAAGAATGTCTCGAAACACCAAACAACCAGTGACACAACTCTGGCTTTTGAATCATTCAAACTTAAAATAACCTTTGAGACCTTCTAAATAAGATAACAATGTACGAAAATGAGGCAGTAAGGAATAGCATCTGTACAGCTGAACATTACCTCCAGCAGTCGCTACGCCTGTCGATCTCTTCACCTACCTCCTTCCACGATATTTTGTGTTAAGAAGCTTATGTGTCTACAGAGAAATTAGTGCGGTCGACGTGGCTAACCACAACGAAAATCGGTGATTTGAAAGGGAGCAAAAAAAGTATTCAAGGTTGTGCAGAAGCTCAGGAAAACCCGTCATTTCTGGATAATTATTAGATGAAAAACAGCAGAAACTAAACACATCATGATATACCACTGGGTGCATTCGACATGAAGAACCAGAAAAGTAAGACGCGGAAAGGAAGTGCGCTTCCTGTTATTTCATTTAGACAGAGAACCAATGTTCTCCCTGAATAAACTCATTTACTTATTCTATCTTCTCAGCTTGCACAAATCCCAGTGCTATTAAACAAAGGCTTACGGGATGTAAAACAATCCAACACTTCAGGCACTAATTATGTCGGAAATGCGGCAGTACAGAACGGAACACAACTCGTTAAATTTTTACTGTCCCACACAAATTCGAAACTTTGTACATTAGACTTCTGGGAGAAAGAAAGCCGTTTTGAAGGTTTTTCAAAAATTCAAATTTTCAAAAAAAACTGTGCCAAAGGGCATACGATAGTCCTAAAAATCCGCGGCGAATTCATGTCAGGAAAATCATGGGGAACATTTCCCCAACTGTTATCTCCCTGACCATTCTGTCGAGTCTCCGATCCAGCTTATCGCTGCCGTCGGTGACTCCCCATTCACAGAGTGTTTGCTCTACAAAATACATGTGGCTCTCGCACGGTTTTGTTTTCCTTTTGGCTGCTTTTCAAACTCGTCACCTGTGTCTGGCAAAAACATCGGGAATATTTTAACTTCAAAAATTTCTGAAACGACTTTCTCCCTCTGAGAAGTCTAATCGAGAAAATTCCCAAATTTGCGCCGGCAAGGAAATTTAGCAGGTTCTATTCCGATTAAAGAATTCACAATTCAGACGGATGGATTTAATGACATTAGACGTGCTTTTTTAGCTCGTTGGAGATTCCGATTGACTAGTGGAAGCAATGTGTTTTGTGGTGTCATGTGACTGCCTTACGCAGTGCGCGGTGGGATGAAGCGTAGAATGCGGGTTGTTGCTGTTACGTTCCCGGTGATTGGTAGTGCGTCTTTGTGTTAGGAGGAACATAAGGTTGTGAATATGTCACGGGGATCATTGTGAGGTTGCGATCAGGGGATTCTCGGAAGAGGTGAACCCCAGTAAGTGGGGGAGGGGAGGGTAGGGACCTCCTGGTATTACTTGGGTCCGACCACCATGCAAACTTTTATCTTTTATGTTTTCTACCTCCAGTAGTTTCATACCATCTCTACAGTGGAAAAAGCACCTAGGCGCCCATTCATTTAACTAACATTTCAAACGACTTCGATGTCGTTTAGAGCGGAGAGGAATATTATTGAGGTTTGGCCTATGAAATGAATTGAGCTGTTTATCAATTTTGGGAATATACATTTCATCTCTCAACCTTTTAAAGAATTCGCCGAATGTTCACTTCAGCTTTTACTGTATCAAAGCATTTCTAAAATTGTATTTCGTCTTTTGAATTTTTCACCAAAATTTCGCCAGCTACACTATCAGTGTCTCAGTTTTTAGGTCAGCTCCATCGAATACAGAAATTTACTATTATTGTCAAACAACCTTTATCAAAATTTATACACTGCCTGACCTCCAACATTTCCTCACAACTCCTCAGCGAAGGAGATCAACAGATAAGCAAAGATCTTGGCGCAATTCCTGGTTCAGTAGTTCCAGGCAATTCAATCCAATTTTAAAGGTTTGTATGTTCATTGACATAGTTTCATTGATGAGTCCCCATATATACGGCAGCGAGGAACTCGCGACATGGATAGTACCATCACTGGTGGTGTTATCTATCAAATACAGAAATCTCCTAATTCCTATTTCCCTCAAACCAAGTGCTTTTCGGAGAAGCCTGGACTACAGAACTTCCTCCCCGAAATTTTCGTCGGGATCCGTTCTCCGAAAAATTCGCTCCCTATCGAGGACTTCTCCAACTTTTTCGCCTGCGGTTCCTGTTCCGATGCATTGCTCCGCAACGATGTTGCTACTCGACCAAAAATCCTCTCCCCGCAACACGCTGGGTGCAAACTGTGGATTACGGCTACTGACGGAAACCAATGTCACTCACTTTCACAACGTCTCCAAATAACGTCTCGTTGATCTGAATAACGTAGTTTTCTCCTCCGACAACTGTCAGAATCGTCTCGATATCACTGAGTTCCACATGCGTAAACCGAATCTCACTGCCGCACTCTCCAAATGTCGGTTTCTCCTTCTTTTTCGTCTCTTTTTCTGCAGCCGTCACCACCGTCAACGTTGTCTGTAAGGAAGTCATCAAATTTTCTTCACATCCCACCATCTAAAATACTCACATTTCCTTTCTCATCTCTGGAGCCTCTACTCTTTTACCGGACAGCGTCTCACCTCATCGCCATTTATTACAGTGCACGGTTGGGAAGTATTCATTTCCCTTGTCGTATAATTCTGACCTGAATCTTTGCCTTTTGATTCCTTTCCCTCCATCTTCACCTTATCTTCATCTTTTTTCGTGGGTTTCATATTTTTCAGCTGCTCTTTTTAACTTGATAAATAGTCCAGAAGTCATGGCTTTTTCCATGTTGTATTCGACTACATCGGAAGCCAACGAATATCAACTTCATTGTTGAAAGCGCAAAGACGAACGTGTTTGGTTCTATCGATATCAATAGATGTTAGATGAGATCATAGATTATCTATGGATCAACTGATTCTAGCTTTCGCGATGTTCTTTGAAGTGAACCAACTTTGCCATTTCAATCTAAGAAAGATCGCTTTGAAACAGTAGGCATATCCAACTGATCAAGACTACATCAATAAGCAGTGATTCAGCACGAACAACGCATCATCTTTCGTTTTCCTACAAAAGTCATTGCGCTGGTTGATGTGGGATTGATGCATCATCACGCACCGCTCTCCTCCAGTCAGTATTTTATCTTCGCTATATGTGTTCTGTGAAACAACCTGCCAATCTTGAGCGAAGAACATAAGGTTATCAATGATGCTCAAATACGACGAAATATCACCACTCGATTGGGGATCATTGGGATTTACTAATGATGAATCTTTCCATAAGAAATGAGGAGGGATCCACTCAAAGCCATAGACCGTTGATTCCTGACCACGACAAATATTATTGCATACTTCAGTAAGTTTCCTGCGGCATTCTTCGAGAACGCGGCAATCACTGCTTTGGTCAACACCTTCGCAGCTCTCCACGTGCACGTACTGGCCTAGCCGGCCTTTCACCGCCATAACCTTAGCATTGTGGATCACCATCTGGAATTGTTGCAAAGAGGATGTAGGCATAACAACCACGCAAATTAGTCGTGAAAAATCCGGGCATAGCCCGCGACATTAAAAATCCACAACAAATGAATTTGTAACGATATATAGAAAAGGGATATTTGTCGAATGAAACCTGTTCCAATATCCTCTGATCCTACAATATCTATAAATTTAACTAACATGCGCTAGAACGATGCCGGGATCATATGTGGAGAGCCGCAGCTCCATCCTTCCTTCCCCAGTTTGAAGCCATCAGTTGCGGGTGCCGAAAAATTTAAACGTCATGATTTGGGAAGTAAAGCACTTCAAAAAAGAAACATTAGAGAATAGCTAGAAGCGTATTTGCCGGAAAGTTTGAAAGCGTCTTTTCCAAAGAGGGGAACACCCGTGGCATAAGTACCAAAAAATTTTGTATGCAAAAAACTAGCGATTTAGGCGAAAGAAATACGAACGTTAATGGAAACCTGTGGTTCTCTATGTGACCATCATGATGAAATAACAAGAGTATGCAAGCAAACGGCACAAAACTGCCTGTGTGCGACTACTGCAAAAATGCCCAATCAAAAAATAACCTTAAGAAATAAGCGAAATATTTGAAATGTAAACGATGATCTATCAATTACATGTACGACGCAAGACGCGTACAGCTGAACTTCGTCTGTGATAGATTAAATGCGCTGCAGGAGTGAAGCGTACAATCGTAGCACTCTTCATATTAATTAAGAAACTTTTCTAGGGAACAACATGTTCAGACGTGATGTGAAGAGCTTGATGTGTCTATTTTGACCACTTCAAGCTATTCGTTTGCCCAGCTTTTGCCTCTAACATTTTCTCACCGAGGCACTTGAAAACGCAACCGAAACTTTTATCTTGCAAGGACATTTGAATTGAGGAAGCGAGTTACAAATGCATCAAATGAGGTTGCAAGTGAAACTGTGCTCTCAAGTCTACCCGAATCGCCTTCTGGAGTGCGCCTCCAGTCACTCAAGTGAACCTCTCCTCAGGCACTCCGATCCTAGGCTGAGCAACGCCGTCTTTAAATGTACAATTCGCTGCTCACCGCTATGTCGACATAAATACACATTTATGTGTTCCATATTTCAACTACTTCATCTGCTTATAAAGTCTCAGATGCACCTATGACGCGTTCAACACATCAAAATTCAAATTCACACAGCAGCCGTTATTAAGCAATACGCAATGGGTTCCTTACAAAAAGAATGGTTCATACTTCACCTTTGCGAAATAAACAATATTTGTTATATATCGTATTAAGTGTTGCCATGCCAGCGTTTTAACTATTCACGAATCGTTGTGGGGAACTACCACGGTGCGACTCTTCCTCCGCGCAGCGAGCTCAGTGACACGTGTTTTTCTCCTCTATTATATTGCGTACTTCTTCTGCTTCTATGGGTGCGTGTCAAACCATTTTGGTATTGTGCACATTACGCTCGCGTATTTGATGGTTGTCCTCTCAGCGTTAGTGGGTCTCAGATTGCTATACACTACAGCGCCGAGTCTGATCTCTCGCACACGCAGTGAAACGCAGCAGTTGCGAGCCATGCCGTTCCTTTTGCACCATATTGTTCAAGCAACTCGTAAGTTATCAAGGAAGTTGACTAATTGTTTGTGTTGGATATATGGTGATGTTTCTTAACATGCAAAGTGATGATTTCACGTACTGAAAGTGCGATTGCAAAATGATGCACGTGGCAAAAAGTGCAATGTGCAATGGCCACGTCATGATGACGCGCAGCCATGTAGTGGATATCACGTGAACGCATAGCAGAGCTGTCATATTTCAACATGGACTGTCATGTGACGACCACTATATAAGCTAGGCCTTCTCCATTGTTTTTGTTTGTGTGTGCTGTGGGTGTCTCACAACTTCGGTTATTCGTCTAATAAAGCTCGCTCCTCACTCGCCGTCTCCGTCTACATCATCACACCGCCACTCGGCGATGCAACAATCCCCAGTCAATAATCAACAGTCGCGACCAAATACACAACAGTTTGAAATGTTTTAAAGCATGCTGGAACTTCGTCGGATATTTACCTTGTCACTACAACCACTTCTCTTCAGACACGGCTGGAGTCACATCATTCAAGCTTACTTGCACCGAAAGTGCGCATTGAGCACAGAAAGAACAAGATGATTGTCAGACCAGCTGCTGGAAATGTTAGTGGGACGTCTAGCGAGAGGCCATCTTGCAAGAATGAAGAGCATCTTGCAAGAATGAAGAGTCAGATACAGGTGATGCAGGACATGACGATCTTACTGTGCTCTCACCTCTACCCGAATCGCTTTCTGGAGCGTGCCTCCAGTCATTCAAGTGAAGCCCTCGTCAGGCTCTCCGATCCTAGGCTGAGTAACGCCGTCTTTAAACGTACAATTCGCTGCTCACCGCTATGTTGACATAAATACACATTTATGTGTTTCGTATTTGAACTACTTCATCTGCTTATAAAGTCTCAGATGCACCTATGACGCGTTCAACACATCAAAATTCCAATTCACACAGCAGCCGTTATCAAGCAACACGCAATGGGTTCCTTACAAAAAGAATGGTTCATACTTCACCTTTGCGAAATAAATAACACTTGTTATATATCGTATTAAGAGTTGCCATGCCAGCATTTCAACTATTCACAAATCGTTGTGGGGAACCACCACGCTGCTACCCTTCCTTCGCGCATCCAGCTCAGTGACATGTGTTTCCCTCTGCTCTATTATACTGTGTACTTCTTCTGCTTCTATGGGTGTGCGTCAAACCATTTTGGTATTGTGCACATTATGCCCGCCTATTCGATGGCTTTCCTCTCAGCGTTACTGGGTCTCAGATTCCTGTATACTCCAGTGCCGAGTTTGATGTCTCACACACGCAGCGGCAACGCATCAGTTGCGAACCATGCCATACCTTTTGCACCATATTGTTCAAGCAACTCGTATATTATCAAGGAAGTTTACCAATTGTTTGAAATCTTTCGAAGCATGCTGGAACTTCGCCGGATATTTACTTTGTCATTACAGCCACTTCCCTTCGCACACGGCTGGAGCCGTGCCATTCAAGCTTACTTGCACCGAAAGTGCGCATTGAGCACACAAAGAACAAGATGTTTGTCAGACCAGCTGCTGGAAATGCTAGCGGCAAGCATAGCGACAGGCCGACTTGCGAGAATGAAGAGCATAGCGACATGGACGAGTCAGATACAGGTGATGCAGGACATGACGATCTTTGAGATCCCGACCACTTCACCCGACCATTACGTTTACTCAAAATGTTTTAAAGTCATCGCATGTGATGAAAAAAGTGATGACGATCTGCGACTTGATACAAAGTAGTTACGAATTTTCAGCCAGTGCTGATCGGTGGTGAGAAGGGTTGAGTGAATAGCAATACCAGTCGACATATACGGTGCCGTGCTCAGGTACTTGTCGAATGTAGATATGGCATCGGCATCGCCTTCTTCGCTAATGATCTTTCTCAGATCCACCTGCAACCATGAAGTCAACAACGTTAATAGCCGTCTGCAATGAATTCACTAGGTCGAAAGTAAACGCTCGAAAATTGGTGATGAGAGTCCCGCTAGACAGAAGAATGAGAGTCTCACAACGCGTTATCGTTATATCGTAAGCCGTTTTTCCCCTCACCTCACAGTAATGCCAAAAAGTTCTATCGTCCTAAATACTATGCAGATTAGAGGCCAGTGCATCACTAAAATGAACGCGAACTTAAAAACTCCATAAGTACAGTACGGCGACAAAAGAATAAAGTTCTATGATGTGAACTGCATTTTCTCTTCGCGACGAAATGATAATGCACAATGCTTGAACTCGCTTGAGGACGAAAGTCAGTAAACGGAACACCTCAAGCTTAGTATTCAAGGGCTCGCCATGCCACGAGAAGTGAACGCGCGCTTGTTTCCACCGCATTGCGGCATTGATCTTATGGAAATTGGTAACGCAGATCGAAGGACGGAGATTTTCGAAATCTGTCTTCGTCCCATGCGCCCTTACCGCCCTTCCACTACTCTTCTCCCTTCTCTCAACTCCCCGCCAGTTCCTACGAACTGCACCACAACTCATGTGGATGAGGATCTGTTGCTGACTATTGCCTCCGGCCAATTCGGCCAATCTCTCGTTAGCATATCTTCGTGTTCCATTTTTTTACGTAGCCGGTAGCAGCGGGTACCTGTTCTTTTTTGCCACGGGTTGTCAATCAGTCAATTTTCATTGAATGTGAAAAGAAATTGCACGCAATAGAAAAGTAATATCATCTCACCGGTCGCAGCATGTTTATTTTGAAAAACGATAAGTGGGCAATCCTTGTTCGATAGCTCTCGATCATCTTACTGGAAAATAACATAACATAAGCCATTAATGTCTTGATATCCTTATCAGAGACTCTGACAAGCGTAAAACCATTCATGTCGGCGGACATATCATAAGAATTAAAATTCTTTATAGAGACAGTCAAGTTCGTTGCCGATGCCATTAGTGGTGATTTTTTTCTCCATGTTGCTGTTTGAACGCTCAGCGTCTATTTGTAGTTTGGATGCGCTTTTATGGAAAAATTTAGTTCAGCACCAATCAAGCCTCTCTTCTAAATATTGTGCCCAACGGGTTTCGATGACTAATTCCTCAAGCACTTTGAACCTCGATCAGGCGACTTGAATTTCTTTAACTTTAACCTCTGAAGCACGGCCTCTGCAAAGCGAGTGACGCTTTGATCAACGAAGTTTATTTGAAATCGTGAATTGAAGTGCTGCACAAGTGTGAATGATAAATGCTCACGACGTAAACAGCGTACTAGCTCGTAGCACTCAATCGTCCAGTTCTGAGCAGACTAGTTTGTTCTTTATGCCTGGCCAGAATTGCTGATTTTGTCAATGAGCATTTGCGATCGAAACACTTGTGGCTCAAGCTGTGGGTTTTCATGACTTGCTTTTCTGCTGAGAACAACCGATGAACATGAGTGGGAATACAGCCGGATTGTGCTTGCAGCCATTTTAAACGTGATCCATCGGCGTCGACTGTCGTTGCCGAGTTTTACTTCAAAAACATACCACTGTTCTGTTGTAAGAGCGTATCCATGACCGCAGGTCTCGGCTGTACAGCAACAAGACGAGCAGCAGGACCAGCTCTCGTACCCGACAGAAATGCGAATGTTTGACTCCTCATCTCTAACATCTCTAAAATTCTCTGGCACCGTCCCATAATCCCGAAGTTGGTATCTCGATTGGAGCTTTTCTCCACTGCTCACGGTCGCCTGAAAAGTGACCAAATCTACTTAAGAAGACGAATCTTACGAAATATTCATCAAAGACTATCGTAGCCTGCGTCCAGCTGAGCTCTGAAAGTGTTACGACATCGGATATTTAACAGGTCAATATATATAGGTAGACATGCACGAGTATTCGGTCCAGTAGTATGAAAGAGAAATACCATGAAAATACCGGACAGCGAAAAACGGGAAATTTCTAAAGAGGCAGACTAAGAAATGCAAAAATTTAGACTAAGACCAAATCCCCTCGTCAAAAAGCCCTTTAAAACTTCAAGAAAATGGCTAGTTTAATGAAACTTTCACGATGCGCGTGGTGATCGTGAGCTACATAAACCAGCTCAAATTTGCTGACATCACAGAAATAGAATATCATGGAGGCAGGAACGATATTGGTAAGTGTTTCGCAAGCATCACTCACTTTATTACTAAATCCCGTAACCGCTACAAGGCGAAGAATAACAAATACATTATGATGTTTTCGTGAAAATCAGTTCTGAATATATGTGACGCTCCACACTCACATCTTTTTCTTTAGATGTATGGATGTAGGCAAAAAGGTGATAGCGGTGGCCTCATTATATAGGCAGCTAAATCATGAGCGTAACGATTTTCCTTTCAGTATGCTGCTAAATGTTTTATAGAGCTGCAAATAAGCTTCAACAATACGGTATGCCGCATAAGCACCGGTACAGCATAGCATGTTAACATAACTATAAATATATATGGGCATTCACCTTGCTAACCGCAACGCTAATGAAAGTCATAACTGAAAATGGATAGAACAGTACCAACTTGGTAAATGTGATAATTCAACAGACAATTTGAAGTACGAATTCCTCTCCTCAAAGTGCATTCAGCATCCCCCAGTTGTTCTGTCCTTTCGTACTCGATGAGTGTGTCAACGTTAACCAACACATCAGTAGCATAGAGTTCGCCATCGATTTGCTATAAAATGTGGCGCTTGAGAGGATGCATGCAAGAGATATTTGGCAATGTTGTTAGCTGCAGTTATGGACAAGCAATTTGATGTCATGAGCTAAGAGCCAAAACCTCAAGATGATGAGCGTTAGCTGAAGTTTACTGGATCAAATCGGCAAAGAAACGCCTATGAGACAAATCTTCCTAAACTGATCCCTTGGATGGGTTTGCTCCAACCACCTTTACGAACATACTCATTTATGAGTTTACTTCGTACTTTGGACGAGATAATATCATGAAGGCACTACTAAGGTCGAGCACAAACCCGAGCGCACTGCACGGTCATTGAGTTGAAATGTGGACGATATATCTGCAGTCTTCCTGGATCCGGATTCACACGCAAACGGCCATCAGGTTCCGGAAAAGCCACTGCGAAATCACTGAAAAAGAATGTTATAACAGATTGTATTTTAGTGAATATCATCCCTCAGTCAAATAACTAATGAGACTTAGTGAATAAAACGGTTGTTGAAAAAAATTTTCTGCAAATAGTGTCTTTGTTATGCATTCTCATTGTTATGCGTAATTGCAAAGCACAGAATAAGCCTCACGCAGAATCTAGATACAGTCATAGAAGTGTGCCAGAACAACTAGCAGCAAAAACACTTTTACATTTGTCTGAGGCGATATTCATTTTATCCGTCCACGACTTTTCCTATCGTTCCCCTCAAGCATTCACCAAGGTCTACAATGTTGCAAAACGCGGTACTTTGGTTACGCTTTATTTCGCATATCATAGGTAACTCGATAAGCGCCAAACTCGCATTCTTTGAGCACTTGTCTAGAGCTTGCCGTCATTCGTCATTCGTGCGAATTCCGACTGCGCCATCACAATTTATCGACAGCAATAATAAGACAGCAAACGAAACATGAACAGTATGTGACGGTGGAGGATTCCACCACCTATCAGCAAAGAATGCGCCCAGCAACGGTGAATGTGAATCATGTAAAGGCCATTCTCGCCGCTCTGAAAGAATCAATCTCAGCAGACATGCAGCCACGTAATCCTCCAAAACGATATAGGTTCATACGCAATCTGAGAAAACAGTGCGTCCCTGGAAAATGATGAACGGTGAGTTGATTTATCATGCCCTTGCATCACACCCAACCTGCCTCAGTCAGATCGAGGATGGTTTACAAGTGACCTTTCGGTGTCACATCCCATTATTTTCGCGGAAACCCATTCATATGCCAGTTTCCCCTCAAAAACGTGCGTCACGAAGCTTGCCCGTTTCTTCAGCCACTTACTGTGTTGATAGTATGCCCATAAAGGCACGGAAAGGCGTGTGACCAACCACAAAATGGAGAGTAGTGACTCCCGAGGGATGCATAAGACATCCACTGTGCTTATGTACTATTTGTACTACTGTATTCTTCCGTCTGAGATAGGCTCTAATTCAGTTCGGGAATAGATGTATCAAAACCCTCGCAATTTGATTGGCAGCCACCAAATCCATTTACGATCTTGTATCAAAAGCACGTTGAATAATTTGTCCTGGATCAGCTATTTGTTCAGCAGTTCCATGATTCCAGAGGACTCACAACTGAGGCAGTCAGTTTCCAGTTCCACAAGAGTCAGAGTTTGTGCTTCCGAAATGAGGAATGCCGAAACTGCTAGGGGAATTTCAAGACTGTTCTTTGGTCACTATAAAATTATAAAAATTCAAGAGATTTTTATCTCCTCGGATGGTTCAAATGTTCTCAAGCAGGCGTAACCCAATAGCCAAATTCATATGAATGAAACGAACACATTTCCATTTTCGTGAAATGTGAAAGAAATGCAATTAAATTAATCGAGTGAACACACTGAATCTGTATGTAATTTTAAGGGCATAAAACTGTTGCATTACACAAAGTGGAACAATATTTCCGAACCGAACAATTCTGGTTTCAAAAAAAACGCCATCAGAACGTCAGGGTACATACGCAAGTTCGCCAATTTTTGCTACCTATAAACTATGACAAGTAATAATGAGTTCTCTTTGTATTCCTCATGGATCCTGTATTGTCACAGCATCAGACCAACTCTGCATTTAATGTAGCATCGATTTCATCAGTATTCAATGTATCAAATTAGAGCGGAAACATTTCAGCACAAGGAAAGTGGCTGAAGAATGTAGAATTTCTTTATTGGAAAACAGTTTACAAACGAATGCAAACCGAGAAAGGCGATGTAATAAAGGAAAGCTGCAAAAGGCACTTGCAAAGGGGCGCTTTTCGCTGAATTGGCTGCACCAGAATCGTATTCCGGAAGTCGTTCGCTTCGTTTTGCGAATTCAATCGGCTCAAAAGCATCCCTAAAAAAGCTTATTTGAAACCGCAAACTTCTTCGGACGAAAGTTTTGATTACTGGAATTAACGTCTTTGTACCCTTTAGCATGGATTCCTAGATATTAGCATTTCTAATATGGAATGCTGTCAAGCTTTCTGTTACAACATTTGAGTCTGGTGTTCAAATTCTTTCATTGTCTGGTTGATTGCGGGTAGCGTATATTAAGTTATACCTCCGGTAGCCCACCCCGCGAGTTGAATTAGAGCTATTGTGAGGAAAACTGACTACTTGAGCAACTCCTAGCTGGGTTGCCTGGAAATCCCACACGCATATATTGTTTGTTCTGAAGTATCCGTTTGAAACTCGCATACTGGAGTCATCTCAATTATATCAGTAAAATTGCACTTGCGAACGTAGAACATCACCATATCTTATCGCAGTTACGCTTTGTTATAGATGATCCGGTCATCAAATAGCAGATAATCTAATGTATGAGCATTTATGCAGTAAACGTATGTAATCGTGAACTTGGCGGCTCGTTGCTTCCTCATTGCAATCTTTAAGCATTTAATTTAACTTGCCATCGGCTGGACAAACTCCTCCTCTCGCATAACTGGTGATGCTAGATTAACCTCGCCACGCCATCTACAGAAGGCCTCAATGTGTCGCTGTATGCGTGCGTCTTGTTATCTCAAATCACAGAGAACCAAATTTCGCCTCGGTTCTCGCCTAAAATTTTGCGGTAGCGAAGAGGTGCGCACTTTCAGCTGACGGTTTTCTTGGCAACATTGACAACGGTGGAGAGGAAAGACAACAATCAATATCTCAGAAATGTTATAAACAGTTTCAAAAGAAAAAAAGACGTAAACGCACCGTTGTGGAAGGATATGAAACGACGTAACAGAATCATGTTGCAGCGGGCCACCAGAACATGCGAAACAGGGTACCTGAAAGCTATGGTGAGCTTGCCCCAAAGATGTGATACCATCGTTTGAGAGTCCTTCTTGAATCAATGTAACCCGTCGCAGCTCCAAACAGCAACCCAGTAATCAGGCATTAAGAGCGCTTAAAACATTATGCAGAGGGCACGTTCTTTTAAAGTTCGCGAATTAGGCATAAATGAATAATAGTGGCCGCCTTCGAGCAATGTGCAAAACAAAGGTGAATGCTTTCTTAGAAGCAGTTGTCTTCGTTCTTCACTCAATCCTTCGCTACGGTCATTCAAAACTTATTTTTGAACTTTACGTTAAGTGACTTGCCAGCTGACTTATATCATCAGTGGGTGTCCTCGACGGATTTTAGTTAGTCTCAACATTTGAATTTCGTCAGTGTAAAAGCGAAGCTTTTATGTGCTCATCTTTCGTTGCAAATAAAATGGCGGCTTATATTTAAAAACTGAGAGTTAATGGTTTGCAAGGATATCTCATTAACCTCAAATGGGATATTTCGCTCGTGAAATATCGAGTGGATCCTCTGTCTGCCAATGACGAAGGAATTGTTGATGTAGTCCGTATGATCACACCTACAAATTTCACCAATATCACCTGTCTATCGTATAATCGTCATAAAAAACCTCAAACTTTCTTTTGTAGTCAGGAGAGTTGTAAATAGAACAGCATCTAAAATCTGAGAAGTTCATCGTCAAAAGTGTTCATTCATGTCAAAAGCTATTATTAGTAATTGACGGAGGAAACGAAATATTGCTATTAGCAGAAAAATGGTGCACAGGTAGCATGTAGATAAAACTGTAGTAATTGAATGCAATTCCAACTCTCCTGGAAACTGTGGCAGCTGGTTGATCTGCCCCAGCAACTTCCTCACATCCCAGTGAAGGTGCCACACGGGAATCTGTTGTCTTCGATAGAGCTCGCTTTTCACACCCGAAATTTTAAAAAATAAACGGCGGTATCAGAAAACGATGTCAGTACATTTGCTTGATCCACGTGAGTTTATTGAAGAGTGCTCTTTTATGTACCGAGAAAGATCCTCGGTACTGCTCGTCCGCCAATGGCTCCCTTTCTTTCTGAAATGCAATTCGGTGAGGACTCAAAGCCGTTTCACTTAACATCCATCTTTTAGGCATTTATTGATAAAATTATAGCCTCGACTATCAAAAACATAGAAGCAAAGGCTCTCGAATTTTGTGACTGTTGCGGAATTCTGCATTTGCACAGCCCATTGGTCGGTATCACGCCTGTGAGGCTTGGTGATGTTGAAAAGTGTCGGCCAGATTACATTCTCCTAAATAAGTCCGTCACAAACTGAGCAAATATGCTCATGTCGGACCACATTTGTCGGTACTTAGTCTAGGATAAACAATGCTTATTTTCTTGCATAAAGTGATCCAAACCGGATTGTTATCTGAAATTTTCGTTTCAATTCCAAGAGCATTTGGCGCTGCATGATTTATAATGGCCTGGTTTATACGGAAATAGCCAAGTTGAACCAGCGGATCAACTGCTTCACAGTTTGCCCTGAAAGCATTCGATTCAAGTTCACGTCAGCATGAATCAGGCGTGCTAGACTTGTTAGTGAAGGAACCGCCACAGCCAACCTTCGTACCCCACAAAGTCACGTGAAATATTTTCAAAAAACTTTCGTATGCGAATAACTTGCATTAGAGATTCGAATCAGAACCACGTACAAGTTAAATCCCCTTGCGTCCTCTGTTAAAAACCTCACCTGTATCCTTCTCGCTCCAACTTCGAAGAGGAACTCTGAAAGAGATGCAGAAGAAATGCCGCATTATCATGAGATGCAGCACGTTGGGAAGTGCCATACACAGCGTAGCACAATGTGTAATTTCTGCAGAACAGTTCGACTACTATTAAGTAACAGGTGTTCTAGAAATAGACCTGCTTGTTGTTTTCACATGGGAATGGAAATTCTTTCTCATTTACCTTGTGAGCAGGTGATTGAGGGCTGCTGCATTACTGTAAAAATTATGGGATTGCGGAAATTTTAACTGAGTGGAAGGAGAGTGTGGCAACACGAATCCTGGCTCTTCGTAACCGCTTAAGACCAAGTTTCGTGCCATCATGCCAACTTCAAGTTGACAACGAAAAGTATGTGATCTCGGAAACTACTGATTTCCGAAGATCAGAGTGGTGTATGACGCAGTGAACAGAAGCGCTTCCTCGATTTCCTCAAGGCCAAATTTCACGTAAGTTCCTCCATTACAATGAAATTTGTGCGACTTTGATCCTCGACGATTTGTTCAAAAGAAGTGCTTTCATATCGCCAGCGTGAAATCAACGACTAAAAATTGGATAGATGAAACGGGCGAAACCTATAGGTGTGTACGGGTTCTCACTTTGCAAAATCGATTCGCAAGCAACCTGAACCACGGACAGCTACGGCCGAGAGCAAGAGACAAAAATACGAACGTTTGAATTAAATCCACAATGTGGTGAGACATCTCTCCCGAGAAACTGCATCTCGACCAGTGCAATCGACCTCGAGCGGAATTATGAGAATGGACAGGCAGGAAGTTTGCGCAAGAACTTACTTTTGCTAGCAAAAAGGCGAATTTATTGAAACTTTTAGTATCTTCGATATTGCAGAAGGAGTGGTGCTTTCAAATTGTAGAAAAAAGGCAGCAACGCCGTCCTACATATAAGAAGGCACAATGCCATTTGAATCACATGCTCCAGGTGGAATTTTTTTGATTCCAACCAAAGAACGGTATGCAAAAATGGTATACATTTGTAGGCATGTTAGCCGAGAACGTGATTCTGCTGAATTTAAAGCAGCTCTCAACAAGGCTTTGAGAACAAACAACATGAGAGAATGTGCAGAACGGAACAGGAAAGCGTTGTGTCTTCCTGTGCGTGCGCAAAACGAAGCTGCTGAATCCAACATACACCTTCAGTCATCTCTTCTTTCCTCTTATGAGTGTTCCGATACTCAAAATCGAAGAAGCACCTTGCGCCATTGTCACCGTTGGCAGCTACGACTCACTGCGCAGCTTTAGGCGGCAGTACTTATTGGTTTACAAGATTTTAAATGCATATCCGTCCGCCTGATGGCACTTGAGGCGGAGATCATTCATTATGTTCATTTTTTATCATCCCAGAATAGCCTACTGCAACCGTTCGAGATGGTCACTCTCGACTGATAGGCTAAGGCATGAGCAGAGACCCAGAAATGTGGTAGAGTAGAGGCTCAAAGCTCATTCATAGTTTTTCTTCTTATCGCAAAAGCCCCATTTCAACTCATGTGGTTTTATGAACTGCTTAGTCCGACTGTTATACGTCTTACGCTCATACACTTGGGAATCATCAGCCGGTGTAATTAATCAATTGACTTGGCACATTCCACGAAGATATTGCTATTGTATTGACTGGAATAACCTTACACTTACATTTTACACTGATCGCGCATCCGAATAGAGCTGTACCCTCGCTCGTCACTGGGAAAGCTATCCTGAAGGTGTATTTGAAGCATTGCCCTCCATGGCAACAACGTGACTGAATTTGGATGGATTTCTGCAACGACGCAAATATTCATTTGTCTGCGTGAAAAACACTGCTATGTTTTGCTGAGAAAGAAGAAAAAACTGAGCAATATCTCCAAATTCGAACTAAAAAAGTGTTGTTTTTGACGATCCCGTCTAGGAGAGCAAAATTTTATCCACTTCTTTTAAGAGTGGTCTACGTTATTCGAAACGTTGAATGCGAATCATTTAAACACTTATTTTTTACTTCCCGAGATGGAATATCTTGTAAAAGTATGTGAGCATGAACAACAAGAACGATCAGATTTGCATTTACGCATTCCATCATCTGACCGGCCACCTTCATTGGTTACCAGAAAATAATAAATATGCAAAGTAATGCATTCACACTCAAAATGGTCCATAAACAAAACTTTCTTCCCTTGTTTTTACGACTCGATTATTGCAAAACAAAAGCTGTTCGGTATCACATACACGATAACCAGTGTTCTCCTCTTTGAGCACTGGAATAATATCGCCGTAATGTGTGTTTGCATAAAAGCTTTCATACGGCGCACTGAAAAAGAGTCTTTGGCAGCAGATTTGTATGGTCGGTCGATCAGCTAAATCTGGAGACATTGTTTCAAATGCCTCAACTTTTCTTACAAACTTGCTGAAATGGCACGTTAGGTGAAGAAGATATCCTGTCAGCCATCTCCTCTAGCATAATGTCCTCTTTGTTCTTTTAATTGTAGGCATGTGGCAATCTTGTAGACAAATCTATAAAGATGAAGATGAAACATACCACGACTATAACTGAACTTTTGCTGCACTCTCGCTTCATCGTCCTCAATGCTACAACGTTTGATGTTGTCCGTAGCAATTATCGCCTGAATAGCAAAGAGAAAGGCGACGGTCAGAACGTGCCAACCGCTCATATTCGAACTAAGCACCGCAATGAATTTTTTTAAGATGTTGTGGAGGAAGCAATGAAGGGGAGCAAAGCGGACACAACAGTGTGCGATATTTGCTGATATTTGCATTTTGCATTTTGGTGTGCAAAAAATTCAAAGTAAGTGAATTTTTTGAATTCACATCGCTCTTCGCGATATGATATACAGTTCACTATGCAACAAGTATATGGGACGTTCATGGTCGCACATTCCAAACTAACGCAAGTATGCATGTTCAAGCGACGAAACTGCTAAGTGTTGTTGGCTGAATTTGAGCAGGACAAAAGGCGAAATGTTTGTTGATACAGATACTTATTTTTTTTATATTAAGAATTGTGAATTAGAGCGTACCACATAAATGAAAGCAGTTTTGCTTCAACATCGTTCCCAAATGCGAAGCCGTAGTTTATCCGCGATGTAAGATAAGAAACGCATTGCGAGTGCATGGTAATGAATAGAGGGAGTGTAAACAATGTGGAATATCGAATGAACTCATCAAACGGAAGATGGATATTTTTATTAGCAATATTCTATGTAAATGAAATAAAAATAACACAACTACAATGTGTTGAGAGAGGGAATGTGCACTTCTCCTAAATAATTCGTTCCACTAAATGACATAAATTTTCCAAAAACTTCAGGTGCGAACCGCCTTTAAATGTTGTCAGTTGAACTTAAATAGGGTATATGTCTGCCTGCATCAGATGGCATCCAATGTTGCGAGACGCGATTTAGTAGCGATGCTGCATAAATTGCTCCAATCTTTTGAATAAAAGTTAAATAAATGCACTCAAAACGAAAACACTTCTGGCATTAACCTTACTTGGGGTACTATTGATGTAGTTGTGCGAACCGATTGGTATTCCCAGCGACGCCCAAAGAAAATTGCCATTTAGGTGGGGTACACCTGACAAGAAGGGGTTGGTTTGGATTATGATAGCAATATCATATAAGGGGTGTTTTGTTTGAGGATAGAAGCGAAACTGCTTTCATTATCTGTCCGCCGACTGAGAAAAAAATTGGTTGAAGGTTATTGATGAACATGAAGACTTCCGCATCATCCAGAAAAAACATTTTAAAATAGAAGGAGGCGTTGATTCAGGTCCTTTTTAAATACCAATAATAAAACTGAATATAGACTGGAAGCATGATCAACACATCGTTGGGAGATCACGAAAAATGAGATTCTATTCCCCTGCAACACGAGCGGAATCACCGGCATCATGCTTGCGGTCTCATGGACGCAACGTTCTTTTTCGATCATTTTGAGGCGCTACTTTCGCATCAGCAGTCACCTGACGTTTTCTCGTGCTCGTGTGTTTTTGAGGTAGGTACCCACCGTTTCTCAAACACTAATGTAGCCTACCTGACACGATGCTGCCAGGTGGTAATGGCATAAAATAATGAGACACATTACGCATGTGTGACGGGCGGTGTCTGTTATTTTTCATACCTATATTTTCGTAGCAGTTACGAACATTCATACTCACCTGTTTCAGAAACCTGCTTTTATTCGGACGTTTTTATGATCCATAAGCTCTAAATAATGAAATCTAAAACTTCGTTCTACCTCTTCCGTATGTAGGTGAAATTAGTCACTTCGTTGCAGTATTTCTTCCGTGCGTTCGCGTACTGTTTCTCTGCCTCTGTACTTGGCGTGGCAGCGCGCGAGTGAATCAATTTGAGTGTTAAGTAAAGTTGAGCTGCAGAATTATTTATTGCACATTTGAATGTGTGGTGATGAAATCAAAGGGAAACAGGCTGGTGGTCAATACATGGTACCATGAGCCGGAATATTACTGAGTAGGCCATCAACAATCTCAGCAGCTTGATTTTAAATACCGCAGGTGACATACTGAAACATGTCTTTCGCTGGTCTACGAAAGCAACTTACGTTGGCCAAGTGAAGGCTCCAAAAGTACTTGGGTGAGCTGCATGATTACAGCGAGGAGCTTAATAATAGGGAGGAGACAAGGGTTATGAGGTTTCGCGTAGCAAAGGACCTTGCGCGGCTAGAAATGGATATGGAGAAGATAAATGCGAGCCATACCGCGTGAAGAGAGCTCCTCTTAAGTCTAGCTGGCGAAAAGCAGCAAAACGACAATGAGCGGTATGAAAGTGAATGTGAAGCTGAAAATAGTTTCTTGAAGGTAGCTGATAAGGCAGATGACGAGACAATTACTTCCAAGGGCAAGCTGGCAGGGGTAGATTTAGCAGACAAAACATTGCCACCGCTGCAAGCGAGACAACAGGGCAAAGGATGGAGAACAGAATTGCCCCGAGTCACTCTTCCCCAATTCCGTGGCGATCCTCTAGAGTGGAGAGGGTTTTGGAATTCCTCTTGAGCAGTGGTACATAGGCAGCCAATTCCGCCAGTGTGTAAAAATGACACATCCCGCAAGCTGTTTGCATGGAAGTGCAAAGGTAGCTATTGCGGGACTTCCTATTACGAAAAAGCTGCAAAGAAGCTAAAGAAGTCCTAGCAGAAAAGTTTAATAATCCAGTTATCGTTAGGAGGCATCCAAACCGAACATTACAAATGCTGCCTGCATGTTCGGATAAGATAAGCGATATGAAACAATTTGGCGAGGCGTTGTCTAGGGCTTGCGAACAATTGACATGCCTCCAAGAACCACTAGATAACCCTCCATTAATATTATCAGTTCTGCAAAAGCTCCCTCCCTCGGTTCTGAAAGAAATGATGAGAGATAAAGGAGCACAAGAGTTGGACATGGAGCTGGCAAAGGGAGCGTTACACTCCTACGTCAGGAGGAAGGAAAAGGTAGCCAGAGGGAACGGAGAACACCACGCACCGAACGTCAGGGTAGTACAGGCGTTGGAACGGCTTCCGGAGGCAAAGAAAATTTTACTAAGAGAGGGGACTGTGCGCTATGTGCGCACTCCCATTTTGCGGATAAGTGTTTGATATATCGAAGGATTATTGGTCGAGAAGAACGCATCGCAGAGCTCAAGCTATGCTTTAGATGCCTGCCAGGTGGGCACAGAAGTAGAAATTGTAGGTTCACTAGACCATGCTTCTACTGTCGCGGCAATCATCACAGCACACTTTGACCGCGAACGGAAAGAATGAATCTGTCATGGCGGAGTCCAACTACGCAAACAAATAATCAAGCGCAGAGGCGACAACACGAACCCAATCAAGTAAGCAGACCTGACACCAACTGGCCACAGAGGTAACCAGATACCCCGCGGTGGCCCAAGTGGGCTTTTCGAGTACAACTCGTTGATAGTGTCAACGAGGAGTCCGCCAGTGAAGGGCCGAAGACAGTCGGTCAGCGCCCACCTTGCACTTCACCAAATCGGCATGTGACATTTCAAACCAATGCCTTGATAGTGGGGCGTGCTGAAGATAATATGGTATGACTTCCCCTCCACAGGCGACAACAACCAAGGACAACTAAGGATTTAAAGGGAATGATCGACTGAGAGCGTAGAAAGCTACCCGCTGGCAACATGGACGTGTACCTTCCTACTACTCAACTGGAGGTATACGATCCGGGAGATGAAAACAGCCGTAGGCTGGAGACTTATGCACTGTTCGATAGCGGCTCGCAGCGTTCCTATATTAAGAGGTCGGTGACAAAGCAGCTCGATCTAAGTCCTATTAGTTGGAGGTTCTTGCGCTTAACACATTCGCTTCCAAAATGGCAAAGAATTTGGAATCCCAACTGGCGGAAGTTGGGCTTCGTCTGGAGAAGAGAAAGACGGAGGTCATAGAAGTGAACGTTGTCCTGAAGCTGGTTAGGGAGTTAACCTGTCGGAAACCGCTCAAACAAGAAGGTAGGAGAAAATTTGGGACAAGAGCTGATGGTGGCTCCGGGAATTCTGATAGGATCAGACTTTTACTGGAAACTGATAGGAAGTGACACGCCTCAAAGACTGGTGAATAACTTGCACACCTTATATCGGCGAATGTAGGACCTATGATAGCAGGACGGCTCGAAGAAGAGGGAGAGATCAAGGGCACTAATCAAGCAAATCAAAGAAAACATATCAGTGAGCAATGTTGTTTTAAGTGCCGAAAGAAAAGTGGCGCAATCAGGAATAACTACTTTCCTCATCGTCATAAGGTTAAGCTCCCAGGAACCTTTGTCGTGATGACCGGTGGGAGTGTCATAGCTGCGCGCGAACAAATAAATTTGAGTGTTAAATAAAGCTGAGCTGCAGAATTATTTATTGCAGAAGTGAATGTGTGGTGGCAAAATCAAAGGGAAACAGGGTAGTGGTCAGTATAGTGCTGCACATAATCGTATGTCGTAATATGCTTCATCTAGATCGAGTAATCATTCAGAGATGCGATTAAATCTATCCGAAGGAATATAGAGCCATGAATATGGCGTTTTAACTGAATCGGAGCGATATGGGACCGCAATGCCTTAGTGACGATAGCCGGATGGAATTGACGACTTGCAAAATATGGCCACGCACTGCCGCTTTCCGCTCTCCTCTTTGTTACATCCACACCAATCAGTTGTCCGTCCACTGTCATGCTGTTTTCAGCCTATTCAAATTCGATCATCCCTTTTCAGCGACAAATATGGGGCTATCGTTGGCCTATCCTCATTTAATCGACGTAATCAAGGCGCGCTGTGCTGTTACCTGCTTACATACATCAGGCTGATCTTGATCTCCAGCCACTTTGAGCGCATTTGTGACCACATCACAGAAATGCACTTGAATATCGATAAGGCGACAATTACAACATCCTCATGCAAAAGAAAATACATTATGCTGCTACAAACAACATCGTGTATAACGTTCGAACATTATTGTGCTCTGTTTAAGTTGAAGAATCGGATGACACTGAAGATGTTGAAGACAACGAATCGTCTATCATCTTACCACTCGTTCCTTTCTAAACACGTCTTTTTGCAACAGCGTATCTGAATCGTCAGTCTGATTGCCGAAAGGAATATTGATAAATGCGCACGAAGCTTTCGGATAGGTCGCTGGCTTACTCAGCTACCAAATGCTTGAACACTAAACAGTGTGCAGAAGTTGGCGCACGAATTGATGCAGAAATTGCGCTTTTTTCTATCTAAACCGCGCCTCCTAGGAAAGATTTTCATATAGCCGCCGTTGGGGTGCTTCTTGTTCATCAGCCGCTATGTACATGAGGTTGTACGGAAAAACGCCAACTAATCGTTTATCTAATAATTCTTCGTTCCATTGGTCGCACATCTCATTTCATTTTACTAAAATTTTTCTGCCCCGTAATATTCCACTCAAAAAGTGGCCCACTTGGCTACTCGGTCCAACAGATGGTATAACACAGCCTGCCTGTGGGTGGGATTTAGAAAACATGGGCGCGGACAGAAGGGGAACGAAGGAAATATATCGGTGATGTAAACCCCATGCGCCTGGGATGAGCGAATAATAACTGAATTCAGGTGTGAAATCTGGTAGTCCATGACCACAACTGAAGCTCCAGATATCAAATAAAGGCCATTTATCCAACATCAGACTATCTCATGATTCACTTTGTCTCCCACCTTCCCTCTCTTCCTCGTCTCCAATACATCCACTTCTTTAAAGAAAAACAAAGCTTCAAACAGATCGTAAATATCTTGCACATTTGAGTGTTTGAGCTTGCTAACGAATGCAAAATTTTCTGCAAGTTCCTTTCTATATTTAAGTGTGAATCGTTCCATCCGCCGCAAAATTGTTGGCATATGATCGGTGAGGTCGCGAACGATGTCTTCAGACATTGGATTGAGAGTTTGCTTAAGTTTACTTTCTACGAGTATTTGCAAATGGCGGCCTATTCATTTGCCTTATAGAGTTTTTTCTTTTCATTCCCTCATCACTCATCTCATCAGCCCCTTTCACCATGCGTCGTTCTCTTGATGGATCTAAACAAGTGCAGCCTTAGTAAACTTAGGTGAGATCAGTCATAAAAAGATTGGCATGAGATGAAAAATTTGTTTCTTGATATATGAATACTCTAAAACTGTAATGACGTACGGTTATCGCGGCATAATAGAATCGAACGGCTAGCAGAAGCACGAAGCATAATGATATGAGTATCGTCACTCCTATGACGACAGCCAACAACTGCTCCTCGCGAACAGCATTGACGTTTGCTCTTTCCTTTAGGTAGTTCTTTCGACTTGGGCTGTTCTTTCGATTCGGACTGTTTTTTCGACTCAGGCTTTTCTGTTGACTTGGGCTGTTCTTTTAACTTACGCTGTTCTTTCGCATTGGACTGTTCTTTCGATTTAGGCTTTGGTTTCCATGTGGCCGGCTTTCGCGTTTTTTTGCGTTTTTCTGAAAATTTTATGATTAAAGATGCTCTGCCATTTGAAGGAAGTTGATTTGAAACCTCTTCCAATCGTGTGACACAAACCCTCGCCGTTTATATAGAACGTTTACATAAATTATTCGTCAGCATGAACTCCCACATAATGAAGGCGTTATCTGTTCGCATTCCCTCATATTATGATTCCCAATCCACTGCAACGATTCGAACGAAATTTGTGGTGAGTATACATACCCAGATGTGTTCATTTCCCATGCTTCAAACGATGTCCCCTGCACCCTTCTCCGCTTGACAGTCCCTCGCTCCTTGCTGACGTTGGCCTTGACACTGACAAACTCAAGCGTCCTCATCCTCCATTAACAACTTTCTAACACGACCTGGAATAAATCTTTAAATACGGTGATCTGTTCGAAACAAATTCATATTCTTCAGAACATTTTAGTCATAGCTTCAAATGCTGTCAACTGATGCAAGGATTCGCTAATAAAACTCCATAACCGCAAATTATTCTCTTAGCTTAACAATTAACCTCTATATTAGGATGTAGACAGTGCGTTTCTTGACTCCTTTTGCTATGTCATAAAGGGCCAGATCTGCATCAGTAACTTGCTACTGTTGATTTCCTTCCAGTGGTTAAATAGTAGGCGTTTGTACTTCGCCATAAATTGCGAATGCGCTGTTAGGAATGCGGTAGCGATGGCTCTGCGATGGAAGTCATGCGAGTGTTCCCATTACAGGACAGGACCGCGTCCAGTCATTCTTCATAAGTTGATTGCAGGCTCCAAATCCTATAACTCTTTTAAATGGAGCCGCGATCGTTGTGCTGATGCGAGGAGGTAAGGTAATGGAAGGAGGCGGAGGAAAGGAGTTTGTTTGTTGAATTAGCAAGACCCTCACTGTGGAAACACCCTCTCGGAAGTGGTTCCCAGTGTTGTTCGTTGTTCTCCTCGTAGGCGTCAGATGCGGAGCACACTTGTAGACAGTGACGGGGAAGCTTTTTTTAAAAATTATTTATAGTCCGGTCGAGGAAAATGGTTAAACGGTTCTTCTTAAAGCGATGAGCGGGTTTTGACAAAAACCGAAACATTTTAACTACTTCAAGTTATTATTGGAAAAGCTCAATCGTTTGAAATGAACAGTCAGTTTTAACAGAAAACCAAAATTTTAAAGCGGAACTGCAATTTTCCTTATAAAAACAGCATCCGGCACCGTCGAGACCAGCTGAACCTTTCGAAGCAAATGGTTAATTTGAAAAATATTAGACATTTGTTGAGTGTGGATGGGCAAGTAGTGAGTGATTTTTCTACCACTGTTCTTATTGAAGTGCAGGTAACTCCAAATGGTCGGCATTCTTTTGTTTTCGACGAAGGTCTGGGTCTCTGTGGGTTTCCACCTCGAAGATTTCATTTTTTTGAATATGATATCTGTTGCCAGAAGAAGGGTCAATTGGCTAATATATCGAACCGATCTTCATCGTTATTCCATTATCGAACTCAATGTCGCCGCGCCACCTGACCTACGTAATTTGAATTTTGGTGGGCTCGTGTTTCTCTCCGTTCGCATGTTGTAACGGATCAGATAAGACGCCCATTGGAAAACTATTTCGGCGTCGGAAGCATTCCGCATAAGGTTAAGTCTCACCCCATCTGCGTCCCCATCCATTTTTGCTCTACGTATCATTTTGAGGCCCAGTGATCTCAGCTTTCGGCACAATCGGAAACAGAATGCGCTTGATGGATATGGCGGGCATTTCATTAAGCTGACCAAGTTCACGAAACCATATCCAGAAATGCCTAGCACGACGACGGACAACGTATTTTATTCGATGCTGTTTCTTTTGTTTTCATTAGGTTTGGCAAAACGGATGAGATTGTCCTGAGCATTTTTTAAATTTGCACCTATTGAAGAAATGCTGTCACGCCAGATCCTATTCGAGTTTTTATAAGGAATTTTTGTTGTTATCACAGCGCTCGTTGTAGGTATTCTTCAGAATCTGTCGTCATCCCCATGTGCGTTTTCACAATTTTGAGCGTTTTTAGTTTTGGATAAGTTTTGCCCCATAAAAGCCTTATCAACC
>QEWY01003254.1:0-33914 GCA_006503575.1 Baylisascaris schroederi
CCGTTGGCAGACGCTAATTTGCCATCACTGTGATGTCTTGCTGACTGGGATTCAGAAGGAAGGGGACAGTGGCACAAACGGTTTTCTTTCTTCTAGACGAGCGTGTCAACATGCGATAAGTAATCGGCGGTAGGGTGTTTGCTTGACTGAAAAAATCATCCTAAATCATCCTACCTTAACTGTGTCCACTGATTCTTTTCAGAGTCATATATTTCAGCCGACTTTAATCTCTCATGACCATCCGATCCACCACAAACGAACACTTTACCATTCAGTTCGCAGCCAGCAACGTAGCACCTTCAAAAACTTGTTCGCTTAGGTGCTTTATCGAATGTATTATTCGACTCACATCAATAACCTTAAGTACCTCGCCGTCTAGCATTCTATTGTGTGTTTTTCTTCTTCCAGCGTACCGGTTAAAAATCATATATTCTAAATCATCGAAGCTGTCGATTTATCCAGAATTTTTTTTCTTTCCAGGATTTGAGTTGAGCAAGCCTAAAGCGGTTGACGAATAAAGATGTGACTGCGACTTAGTACAACGCCGTGCAGGTAGCGGAGAAATCTCAGGGGACGTTATCCTTATCGCCGACCTTCACAGAATTTCGACGTCCCTGGTGAACGTCTCATTTTTTTGCTCCTCGAAGCTCCTATTGCTGCTCCTGATTAAGGCGTAATTTCGACAAGATTTCGGCGAAATGTTCCTTTCCCTGATTTCAGAAATTCCTTTTGGAACTCTCAATTATTATTTTTGAATTTTTCGACGCAATAAAAGCAGCGATTATGAGTTAAACTACATGCACTCAGAATTCTGCTTGACTGAATGACCGAGAAAGCACACGTGATGTGGACTTTAATCCTATTACTAGATATTCGTTCTGGTCAAAGTTTCCCTTAAACTGACATGCTGAAATGAAAACGCAGTTCAAACCTTGCACTGTGCATCGGTGCCATCTCTAACCACTTCATCTGCTCAGCATCATAGCAGTGGAAATCGTTGAAAAAAGTGTCTCCGTCATACCCGCCGGCGACATACATTTTCTTCAATACGGCACACATTGCAACACCAAACGTTAACGGTTAGCTTTTGAGATTAGGAAAAATTACAGTAACTGAATGATTGTATGCAGGGGAAGGTCAAAAGTGACTTAAACAGCGTTTCGTGAGTGGCAAACACTGTGCGTGGCAAGCACACTGAAGTGCCATGAGCGGGGATAGTCATGTTGATAGCAGCAAGTTATGAAAATAAAATAGTTGCAATAAGCGCAGACCATGGAATGGCCTTCCAAAGGGAGATTAAATTTCTCGTTTCAGCATGGTATCGTCTGTTCCACATAAAAAATTTGTTCGACGATCAAAATCTCCTGCTGCATCCCCATCTCGTGGGCGATGGAGAAAGATTCATCGGTTCATTTTTGTTAAATGTCGGTATTGGGCACCCTCAAACCCATTCGAGTGCTGATGGAACAGTAATGCAAAATGCTCAAATTATCCGATAACGTGAACATTTACAGGTATCGTTTCCTTTTACAAATATCAGTCCTGGTGGTCTTATGCGGCCATTATAAATGTCTGCCGTAAAGTTCACCAAGCGCAGTAAGGATTTTTTCCAAAACATCCTCTGTTGAGTGACTAATGAGTCTGTATTAATAAAAGTCGAAGCACAGTTGCAAACGACAGTCTCCAATATCACTAACCAACAACCTCAACGCGAAACATGTGCTGCGGCTCTATTCCCTCGTTTTTTGAGCGATACAAATTGGGCGATCGCTCAAACTGGTAGCTTTCAAGGGAGGCGCAACTTCTTACAAAGCTGTTTTGAAGGCTACAGTTGACTGCGGAGATGGTGCTTGCATTCTACTGAATTTGAAAAGTTATGTGCAACGCTTTCCAGCATTTTAGAAACGTAGTGGACGAACCGTGCCGATAACAACGCAAGCATGATAGGCGACCTTGTGTCCGATCTCCATACAGACAGTCTCTCGCCAAGTGTATGTAAACACATCGAACGCCTCGACAGCAGACGATGGTTCTTTTCCATGCCATCCAAAGCACGCAATAATGATATCCCGAGGTATTCTTCGCCTGGTGCAAACCTCAAAAACGATTTGCTGCTCGTCGCTTATTTCTCTTTTCACTAATTCATCGTTCACTATTGCGCGGCACTGCAATATTCTCATCACTATAAGATGCCTTGAGCGTCTCTCTTCGGAACTTCAGCTCTAACTTGTTCAGAATTCTTAGAACATTAACCTCAAAAGTTACCTTCTCCAAAGCTCGTGCATATGCAAAGAACTAGAAGATAGTTATGCAGATGAGGAAGTGGGGAACAGGGAGCACTTATCCGTGAATTAGCTACGAAAAATGATGGTTGATAAATAAAGATATCAGTTGGACGTTTTTAGGCTCACCAAGTGGGCTTTGAGTGAAGTGAAAGGATAGTGCAGTTGAACGTACAAGCTGTTTATGAATGTTTCTTCTGAAAGAAAATTAGCTAGAGGAACCAAACATTTTAAGGAAGGAAAGCAGACAAAATGAAGCTTGCAAATATCTAAAAAAATACATGATCTAAAAGTGGAGCCGATTCTTGAATTTAACGTTGCTTGTATTCAATTTGCTCCACCGTTGCGACAACATCATCCCCGCCATTTACTTCCTATGGCAAAGAGAAGCAAAAACATCAATGAATTCATAACTTTCTTGCCTAACTCTTCTACAGGTTCCCTAGTCGAAATTCGAGAAGAGTAAAATGAAGAACAATCGGTGAGCGCCAACACTTCCGGAACAACTCTACAAATGCGCTGTGGATGACGTCGTAAATACGAACAGGAATATCAGCAAGTTTTATTGGCCCACCTCGCTGGTAACGTTTAGAAAATCCGATGTAAGTATCTCCATAAGATCGTCAACTTTAAGTTGATAGAAATCCAAGTTCCGTTTATTCTTGATCGCTGCATTTATCACATATAGTAAGTAGTGGAACACCTTTAATAAATCTGTTCAGAAGGTCATCTCGCAACGATTGGTTTACCCAACATCTGGTTCTCTTAACAGAGGATGGCAAGGGAATGATCTCAATAACTTACATTAGATTGTGCAGGTCTGTTTTTGGACCCATTGCTAGACTGAAGGGAACGGAAGAGGAATAATAGTATCAGTCACTCATCCTTTGGTCTGGTCGTGTGTAAGCTAGACCGGCTACGGCTCAATGTTTCCGAAATTATAATTTCATTGAAAACTGATCAGGTGAAGATTGATTAGCGATGCGCAAAACAACCTTATTAGTGTGGATTGACGAGTGATCTTTGCAGGATTTCCATACAGCTATGCAGTTGTCTTGCGTGACGTCGGAAGCAAATTTTGTGAGTACGGCGTCTTCGATCACTTTCAGTTTCCATTTGTCAGCCTGTTGAATTCAATTTTACAAGCGAACAATTACAGACTGAGGCACGTTCAAATTTACCTATCAGGTTCTCTTCCGAATCGCTGCTTATCTTATGGCTAGTCTTCCTTGACGGCAACTTCCTAGGCGATTGTATGGCGAAACGAAGAAGACAGGGCAAGGAACCTATATAACGCCAACCAGTTACACGCTCGAAATCGCGATCACAAATCTTTTCAAAGATTTTTATAAGGAATCATATAAGTTTGCCCGCAATGGCATTTTTATGCCCAGTCATTTTGATACTAAGGTTGCCTATGCATTTTGCCCCGGTTGCGTGTTCTCAACTTGACCATCAGCTAACCATAGGTCGAGCTACTAACAAGTGAAATTTTGATCGCAGACTACCCGCTATCTACCGCTTGATCCGAAATGCGGAAGAAAGATAAGCTACTCGATGTAACACAGTCGATCTTATTTTAATGATTCATGAAGGCATCGATGCCAGTCATTGGAATGTTCCCTATGTCTTCTAGAATTTTAGCCACACGACAACAGATCTCTTTCTCATAGCAATTTTCCTGCAGTATCCTTATTTCCTCCACATCAATCAATTCCATACTGCCTTCCATCATATCTACTCAATAAATTCTTCTAAACATTTATTCGCTCACAAGCAAAAAGTTCCTCGAAAAATTTCAACTACATTACTGCACAACTTGAAAAATCGTGAAAACCAACAACTATATGCGTTACCTCATCCAAAAGCAATTCCAAACGAAGCCAGTCGTTGGGTATAGCGTAGTTATCTTGCAGAAATTTTGTGATGTCATCGAGCTGAAATAAATCCGCCTCTTATCAAGTGAATACAACAAGATTCTTATTATGCGCTTAACGAGAAAAGATCTTGATATTATTATTTCTGTAAAGATCGATTATCTAATCGAAATCAAGGTTAAAGCGTGGCTATAAATTCAAAACAAACTGCTGTATTCGCCTGAATATCCATCTACATGTCAGTAGTTGGCAATAGTGAAACATCCAATTAATGAATTCAGAATGATTCTTGTTGTTTTTTTGCTAATCATTAGAGAATGAACATATGAAATTTAAGTCCCATATTTTTCTTTTATTGGAACACTAAATGCAAGTACCCACATATGGGATTTTTGTGGATCAACGGATATGCTGAGAATAAAAAATGAGCTCGTCTGTATGTTTAGGTCTCCGTTAGGACGCAGCAGAGTTACAGAGATCTAATCAAAGCAATCTCTTCATCGAGATTGCAGAACCAGCAAAATCATTTATAGGGAATATATAGGTCTAACAACTTCAGTTGATATCGACGTCCGAATCGCGTAGTAAAGTGTGCGTCCGTTAGTGTGGCTTTCAATCAACGGTACCCATGCGTGGAGGCGACGAGTGACGACTTGCTTGCTCACTATCAATCTGAACACTTTCTGTGTACGGCACTCTATGAACATATGCTTCCTTCTTCACTCAACCAACTTCCAAGTGACTCCTTGTTTCCTCGCCCACCTATCGCATCACATATGACTGAATCTTTCGACTGAGATTCCGACCAGTCTGGCCGTCGTTCAAACAGCCAACAACAAGTGAGGTGTAGAGAAATGGAGTATGAAATAGCGAGGGGGGAAAGGGAGGTGAGTCGGCGTTCCACGCTCCATTCAAGGCAACACACTATTAGTTTACAATTCTTTGAATGGCGAAAAAAATAGCGATTGAGACATGGCAGCACAACATCTATACTGAGCAAAAAAGAGTGTAGGAGACCGAAGCAGGGAAATGCAGAGGAATGAGGCTGTTGTAACTTATAGTACTGCTGAGAACTGCTGCAACGCATCCTCTAAAAGGGAAGCATAGACAACTAATCGAGCAGATAAAAAGATTTTCGATCAAATGAACATTTCATCAGTTAGTGCAAATTTTGCATTCCCTGCCTTACATGTCCATCCCACATCCAACACCCGCCAATGATCTTATCGAAAAAGTCAAAAATCTAATTACAAAAACTCAACAAAAGACGTCACAATGATTTTACTGATATGAAGTTAGTGTTATTGCATTCAACATTCCACCTTTTCTCGCTACATACCGACTGCAAATTTTCCTACACTATACACATTAAGCAGAACACCTTTTCTTCACAAACAGATATGAAAAAACTAAAGAAATTTTTTCAAATGAGGGAGTGTTGTAGGGAACGCTTGTTGATTAGGTGCACTTCCCTGGCAATCATGTGGGACTCCAGTAGTCGACTCAAAGAATTCAACTCCGAAGACGAGTTCTTCCTCTGTGAAATCCAGGAGCCAAGTCCTTGCTCCGTGACGAATCGGAATCAAGTGTTCAAACCACTAGTTCTTGGAACCGAGGTTATATAGATAGACTGCATTCTTTCCCGGTGTCGGAGTTGAAGTGACGAATTTTTACTATTCCAACACATTCACTGCTTAGCTTCCACTATCAAAAACAAGTGGCCAGGAAAATAATTTTACTGAGTGCTTATGTAACCAAGTGGCACCATTATGTCAACACTAATTAATTCTAATGGCAGCATTAATACCCTTGTTATTACTGCTTCTATTATGAAATAATGATAGTAGAAACAGCACTAGTATCAGTTATCACACAGTGATTAGAAAGATATATTCGTGGTAGACGAAAGAGCGATAGTAATGCCACAGATAAGAATTACCTAATTGTATGTAATTATGTAATTAGTGTTCAGCAAGGCAGCAAAGCAATGTTTACAATACTTTTAAACAACTTCTTTTAATCATTCTATAACTTGAAATAGAGAAACGGATCATGAGACGCTCACTTGACAATTTGAGTTATTTATTCTTCGTAAATATTCTACCTGAATATGTTAAACAATCTGATGTTGTAGAAGTTGCGTTCGCTATTCCGAATTTTGTATGCAGCTATGCTTTTTCGAAAATTTTCTGGAGGCGGCCTTCGGATTTAGTTCATTACTGAATCCCCTGCTTGAAGGAAATCATTGACATTCAAAGGCGTCAAAAATTTACAAGCAAGTGACGCTAAAATGAAACAATTAGAAATCACTATGCCAGTTCTACAGTTAACTGGAACCTTGTGAGACTGGCTGATCAGCTGAAAAAATTGTGAAGGCGCGTGCCGTGTCAGCTGCTCTAGCGTGCAATCGCACTTCTTATTTCTCTTTCTTGGTTCATCAAAATTCCAATGCACATCATTCCCTCTTATCCGCTGCAACCAATAACTTGCTCGTACCAATCATGGGGCTCCTATACCCGTAAATGATCTTAAAGCGTCAAGTTTTGAGGTCGATCGTCTTTTAAGCCAGTGCTATTTAGGCGTACTCTTCTAACTGTTAATAAGCATCATTAGTGTTATGATAGGAATTGAGGCCAACATACCGCCTGCCATCATCGGATACAAGAATGCAGTCATTGAACCCGTCGCAGTTTGGGTCACCAAATGACCACTTACCGTGACTGCCACGCATTTAATAAATGAGTGAACCTGATTTAACTACTCTACTTAACTAGTCGTATTCAAACTGTTGAATGGCTAATTTAAAACATCAAGAATGCTTTAAAATTTTACTACCTTCGAATCTAGTATGCGCTATGCAAAAAGAATGAAATACATGTTGTCGTAAATATGCTTCAGCTCACTTATGCTAGAAATTCATTGAATTAAATGGAATAAAACTCTGCAGCATTTCAGATCGTCGATGCAGCACTAAGTGAGGCTAATTCAAAGCTATAATTCCAATTGTAAGATATGTTCACATGTGAAGTTTAAGTCATCTTATCCGTAATAAAAGCAGATTTATTGAAAAGTAACAGTGAATGCGTAATAATGATCAAGAATTATTCGGAAAATTGATTGGGACACTTGTAATAACTGCATGAAATGGCGAATCTTTAACGGTGATACAATGTAGCTTGATATCCATTGCCTGCTGTAATGATGCGCAAGTCGTGGTATCGCCATTTGAGGACAAACTAAGGAATTCATAAAATAAAAAATAAATAAATCCTTTTAGCGGAGGAACAGAGCGGATTGGCTTCATTGAATTTTTTTTCCAAATCGTTTGCGGCAGCTTGTTCTCTATTATCACGGAAAATCTGCTAGGAGTGCGGTATATTGAAAGCATACGAAGAGAGTTGGAATTGGTGATCATGAGTGGATCTTTAGGTCATTAGAAAGGTGACTGGCACCAAGCACAACTTTATCAGAAGCGTTGTTGTTGTTGTAAACCATTTTCCTATGATCAACCACTAGGAATTCGATGCGAAATACAGCAACCTGTACTTATATTGTATTTAAAGTACCCTTTTAGGTATAACAGCTCAAAAAGTAGAACATTTAGACTGTAATTTCAGTGTCTCTGGTTTTTAAAATGTGCCGAAGACGAAGAGATCAATTCACTAATCTAAGAGCATTCCATTGGAGAGGCCTTTAATTTTCCTCTTAATTAGAGCATTCGATAAAAACTACTTCAGCAACATCGTCCTTAAAGCGAAGATGTTGTCTTAATGCGAACGCATCATTGAATTTACACTACGTTCCACAGAAAGATGTCAGGTTATAAATTGTTTTGATAGAGTGCTCCTTTAAAATGTGTTGAAATTCGCTTTTCAAATCTTGCTATCTTACCGTATATTTCGAGATTTATTGCGACAATTTTATAACTGGGTTATGGACCGCGCCACTGGATGAGGTGGAGGGAGGTGAACGGCGAGGTGGAAATGAAATGATTCAAGGTTTCATTACACATCAAGCTTACCAAAAAAAAACCGTTATCTGCAGTCTATGTGCAGAACAAATGCAGAGCGACGGACGACGAAGAGAGTAGGTGAAGACATGCGCAAAGGAAGTGCTGATCCACTTTCGAAGGGGGAAAGCAATCCTTGCTGCTGGAGATTCAATCGCCTTCCATCACTAAATCCGCCAGTTCCCACAGCGAGTGTTTTTCTCTCTCCTTATCCTTTCATGTGGTATCTTTGTCGCTCATTCCTATGAATGTCTAACGACCTTCAACCACTTCTCTGATATACGAAAACTTTCCAAACACTGATGCGCTGTATGTCTTCCAACCTTTGAAGGCGAAGGCAGCCTGGAAAAGCTTCAGGGAATTTCTTCATTGTTACTCCTTAGTTGACGACAACACACATCTGTGACCCAATCAGATGTGAAGGTCAATAGCAAAACCATCGATAACCTCTGCAAGCAGTTCACGATTGGTTCCGCATTCACTGTCATTAAAATCTTAGCCATGAGGTTAACGACAGCTGTATGGTCGAAAATATGGAGAAGAAAGATTAATGAAATTAGATCCATGTTGCACTGTTACGTCGTCATCTTTATTTATTCACTCTGCCTTCATAACATCACTCATGTACTCCTATTTTTCTCCCTTTCAAATCGTTTTTCTTCCAGTCGTTCAGCAATCCCCATATGTCGAAGAGCAGCTCCATTGGAAAATCGAATTGCGCTATTTCTGACTGAAAAACACAAAAGGTAATTTCTCTTCGATGGGGCTGAAATGTCGCTATTAGAGACAAGTTTGAAAACAATTTAGGCCAGTTCATCCATTCGGTAAAAGCCAGTCAGAAAGTCACTATTGTGTGAAATAACTGGAAGTCAGATTGACTGTAAGAAGGACGGTTCGAATTTTATTTGTTATGTACTTCTCAACTATCGATGTGTGCTGGTTGGTTGACACTGCCTAACGTTATAATATCTCTATCGCGTGTTTGCATTCATCAAATATGGCCGAAGGTAATTCTTCTGACCCCTTTTCTCTAGCGGCCTCATTCTATTGCTGTCAGTTGAATTGTCAAGAATGTCCGATGGAAATCAACGGCCACCTGACCTGTAAAATCCGGGCCGGAAGTAGCTGCAGTGATGTGTCTGTCACTGCTGGAGGCCGTTTGGTGCAGCTGCTGCGATGATGGATCATCTGTAAAACGTGACGGCACGACAGCCTAGGTACTCTACCAAATTAAAACTTGAGACGATACAACACTGGGAACTTCTTCTGTATTGGACTGAACCAACTCATTGACGTTCGCATTAATAGTCTCGACTGCGATTTACTTGTCTATCTGTCTCCATTAAAAAGCTGCAGCTCGATCTGCTGTTGGAAATCGCCTGCGCATTTGATTACAACTTATTCAGTGTGTTGCCATGCGAACCATATTTCGTTATTGCCTTCAGCGCCTCTTTGACGGATGCCAATCGGCGTAACCGTGTTCTTTATTAGCTCATTCATGTGCTAAGTTTCGGCCGGTAGATCACTCATTTTGTCTGAAGCCCAACACCTCGCAGAAAAAGTATCTTAACACTGTGCTTGAATTAATGCACGTCAACCTGTAAATATTTTCTGCCACTTTACAGTAAGCGAAAGATGGGTTCTAAACTGTAGGTCCAACTGTTCTCTCGATCTTCGAAAAATTGCTACAGATGCTCAACGCATAGCCACACTGAAACTCGTCTGATTAAGGCTATAGCAGGGAATAAAGTATAAGGCAAACCTCTTTAAAACGCGCTTCCATTTCTGTTATCTGCGAGCATTTCATTCCGATCTCCCATACCACTTCCGCAAGTTCGTCATCATGGAAACCCAAATATGAATCGAATATTTCATTGATTTCTCTGGTTATTGGGCAAGGAGGTGTTTCCTGAACATTACGGTATTTTAAAATCGAATTATCTCTTAAGAGGTGGCAAAAAACAAGAGATATCTGTGCAATAGGAAACCTCGCGAACTGCACAAAATCTCAAAATATGTGAAGCGTAGAACAATCGGCCTTCTGTAGATGAAATAGTGTTCATCAATAAGCTGAACATCTAGGAATTGAAAAGATTCTACAAACGTCATGCAGCAAATTCATCAGACCTGAATAACAGCTTTCCCATCAGCTCGGAAGCGAAGTGTTTTCATACCATTGTCAACAGAACGCTTGAATAACCTTTGTGTATTCCCATTCACAAAGTCAAAGGCACTTTTCATTGGTTCCACAAGGCGCAAAGTGAACCTAAAAATGAGTACGCAGATCGAGCAAAAGCGCATGTAATGGTTCTTTCGCTGGCAAAACGCAGAAAAGTGGAATACGAGAATTGCCTTCTATATATATGTCACGCACTCCATAACCGTCTCAATCTGGTGATGCCAAAGCGCATTTTGCTCGCCGTTTTTCCGGTTGTTTCCGGATAACATATGTGCCCTTCTATTCCGTCATCACCCACTTTCCACAAGCAAATTAAACTTATCAACTCCTATCTTGCTTAGAGTATGTCAGACGATTGTTGTCGGAATTCAACAATGCAAATCATATTACACACATCGGTCATGCAATCGATGCACTTGAAAACAAATCAAAAATGGCATGTAACATTTGCATAATTCCATAAAACACGTGAAAAAATACGTTTGTCAGCGGGAAACATATTATAAACTTTGGATTTATAGGACTTTGAAAACTTCTTGTGCATCTTTTTACACTTCTGAAAATTTGGCGTCAGCGGGGAGCATTAATAGAATATCCGATTAAACTGTATTCTGCTCTAAACAACTCTTCCAGGTGAGGAAATTCCCCTTTAAAAGGAGAAAATTGGTATTTTTGTGTATCAACGAAAAGTGCCCTCGTGTCTGCCCATGAAGGCTGAACTCAAATTTTCCAGATCAATTTCGCATGCAGATTACGGATTTACGGCCTTCATCTCACCTCAGTTTTTGATTTTCAAAAACTTTCTATATATTTTTAAACTCATTTTTCAATATTTGCATGATAAAAAAGTTGTAGTTTTTTAGACTGCTCAGTTCTGCTGAAAGGAAAATGTTCGAATATTAGTAGATATAATAACAGTACAAACGTCAATACTAACTAGGCCCTACGGTAAGGAGCATTACAGAGAGCTGATTCATCTCATTGTCGTCTATAGTACTGCGAATATCAAATCGGATTATTTTTGTATTTAAGTGTGGTTTTTGTGCAAGACTGCATATTTTGACTTCCTACATGGCTCCTATGTCACCACGGTTTCCCTGATACTTTGCCACTTACACGTTTCTAGCCTCAAATATCTAATAAAAGCCACCCACACAGCCTAATTAGACCCTCGTGTCCACGCATCCTTCAACTAAGCCAATCAGCAGTAATGCTCATTCGATGACTCATTGCTTCTCTGAGCAACAGCAACTTCGGACGTAGAGACAGCATCAGTAAAACGTTACGTTTGCCCGACTGATATTTGACGAAGAGCATGTGCCAAATCAAAGTGTCTTTTTCCTTTCATACTTTCATTGTCTATTTGTTCGATGTAGTCACCAATCTGAAAGGTACGAATTCAAGTTGGAAAACTCTCTCCCGCCTATATTAGAAGAACAGAAATTGTTGCCAAGAAATTCGTAAATTTCATCTCACTCAAATTCGCAAAATGTGCCTCAGCAACATTTAACTCTTTTGATGCAACAGATCTGCCCTTTAGCAAGTCACCGAAGTAACTCGTTTCAGATTTTGTTTCTGCACTTTACCTGGTGCGGATGTTATCCATTAGATAAAACCTGAATGTTTGCAATACAGCATTCCGATATATGCTGCATTACTGCATTACACGGGATAAAATCCTCCTTCAGACTCTCATGTTCTACATAGTCCTGCCCTACAACTAAACTTCCAGTAACAGAGGATGTTAGCTGCAAACTTCTAATGGATCTTAGCCGAAGACGCAGGCATCACCCCACTTAATCTCTTCGCATAAAAAATAGCCCCTCTTTTCCAAATTTTGAAATTTTCACCACATCGAGGCAATAACAGTCTGTTAAATCTAGAAAGAAATAATTGATTCTCTCGGCAGCGGAAGAAAATGGGAGATAAGGGACAAAATACCGGATGCTTCAGGATCTGCAACTGAGAAGACGATGTTTGAGGTAGGACAATCAGAATAACGCGATTATTTTGGTTCTTTGTAAGAGAAATATAATCTACCATATAATTCGATATCTGAGAGTAATTAATCATTTCTTTGAACCATTGTTACTAACGGCACGGTAATATGCGGTTCTTGGAAGAAGAGACCTCGTTCACGGGTCAGACAGCACAGCTGAGGGCAAGGAATGTAACGAGTGAGCTGAGTTTGCACATCCTGCAGGTAACTTCAGCTATTGGACGGCGTTGCAAGCTTCACGCTCACAAAGGATGGCCAGCAAAACATTGTTGAGAAAGTATTAACTAGAGCAGCGAAATTTAGAATGGAGATCTCTTCGAGCGGTTCATTTAAAATATTTCTTGGTATAGCTATGAAAAGAAACGAATGATCTATAACGCATGTCCTCGTTCGGTCTGAATTGCCAGAACAACTAGAACAATACTTTTGCGTCATTTGGATCCGCCACTGTACTCTCGAGGACAATAAAACAACAAAAATTTCTGCCAGTAAGGCTAGCCTTCACTTCTAAGGGTTTTTAAAGTAAAGACAGCGAAGGTAATAGGAAGGTCTGATTCTAAGTGAGTGAAGAGAATATGGAAGAAATTTTAATCGCATCTGCGTTGTGATGTGGTGATCGTGTTAGTAAAATCGTAAACCACACCTACTACTGGCGATAATTTAGAAATCGGAATGTGCTGTCATCAATTCGCAGGGGAAACGTGAATTCAGTGACTTATAATATGCCGCATTTCCTGCGGCATTACTTATGCTATAGCTTCTGTGGGTCACATACTTATTCCCTGGACTGTTGTTTTTCTCACCCAGAAGCAGAAGTTAAACAACAATTCTTAACTCCTATTGCAGCTACCTTAAAAAAGGATTCAAACCCTATAAACTTCTTCACGGATTGTTCAGCTTTATCCCCACTCTTAAAACATTTGCTTCGTTATGCCAGTGCCGAAGACTACTTGCAAAGCATTCACATCGAATCATGCTAACAGTTTCACAAACACTAAGGACAAAACAGATAAAACATCGCTGGATAGGAGTTTTATGTGAAGCTCTGCATTTCTGGTTGTCCGATGACCTCGATACATCAACAGTTGATGACAAATTGGACAAAACACAGCGGAGGGTATCCTGAAGTTAAAAACCGAGCGATTGTACCCTCCACACATTACTTTCCGCAGCCCGCGCAACCTATCTGCGATTCATCGCATCAACCTGTTTTCAACTCAGGAACAAAAAAGCAAGTTGTAATGGAGCGGTCCGCTGAGTTTGAAATATCATGACGGCTTCATGGTTACCCTTTTGCTGCTCGATAATGGTTACCTTGACTGCCGATTTCCAGCAGATAAAGACTACGCACTGATCGAACATTTCAATTTTTGGATCTTAGTAGAATATTTAACTTGTTAGATCTTTCTGTCTAGAGGGCCACGTTTGTGACGTTTTCCTTTCACTAGCGTGAGCCAGCCATCGCAAGGCCTTTTCACGCACGGCCAGTTCTCAACGGCTCTCGCTGAGGCTCCGCATACACCCGACACAGCTCTTCATCTACGTTAAGACATCCTTAGATCCGGAATCCCCTGGCTGGAGCACAGAATTAAAGTATTGAATTAAATCCTATTATAGGCCATTGTAGGCAGGTGGGTTGGAGGTCGTTTCGCTCATAGGTATGGAGAATTTGAAATTCGGCGCTTCGCCTGACTTGATGGCAGCAGAGGGAATCAGCTAGGTTCAACAACAATGCGAGTTTAGAAATCGTGGTCGAAAAATAAACTCTGCTCGAATACGGCACTTATTCGGAAATAGTCGCCACTGCCGCACCACATTTGGCCGTTCTTTTCGACACCTTACTGATGCAATCTCGCAGAAGTGCATTGGTTACGCCTCAACAAAAAATCAGCGAATTCAAATCATTAGCATGAAAAATGCGCTCTCACTACCTGCACAGCCGGATGTGACTTGAAACATATCGAATTCGGTTTCACGCGCTTCACAAATGATTTTCCTGCTCCGTTGTCCGAAATGGTCAACCCGAGTGCACTAAAAAAGCCAAAATTGCGAAATTTCTTCGGCAATAACCTGACCTCAGTAGTTCGAGTTGAAACTTGCTCAGTAACAATCAAGGACTGCGAAAGTACAGTCAAATAATCAGGAGAAATTCTCAAGGAGCTAAGCTATCCATTACACGGCAATCCAAAAACTGAAGTAAGCGAAAACGAAAAGAAAAGCCGACAAGCTGAGCAATCAGCGCGTTCGAATAGTTCGAAAAGGGGACTTTCATAGCACCGCCATTCTGCTTGTTTCATTATCATAACCATTTTTAAATCTCACCTGGACACTTGATTTCACTGTGATCTGTATGGAAGATATAGTTCTTAAATTCCTTACTCCTAGAACCCACTTAGCCCACTACACACGAAGTTTATTACCTTTGCACCGTCGATCACTTATGGTTCATTCTTTACGCCTTGTGAACAGAAACCGAGTCAATTTAAAGAAGTGGTAAAGTGCGTACATTTCTCATAACAACAAGTAATTAGGAAATCAGATGGTAGCTCCGTACTTCTCAGATGGCACACCCTTAGAAGTCAAAGTACCTCTCGTGAAATCCGTTTNATTTGGCTTGTTATCACTTCGAGACTCATTGCTGCGCTTCGATTTCGAGTTCTTACGGCCACTTTTGCTGCGCTTCGTCCTGTTAATTAATGAAATTTAACACGTTTCTGTGAACGTAACTTGTTTGGAATACCCCAAAATTCTGCAAAACTTTTCCAAGTTTTCAAGAAAACATTTGCGCCTTCTAATGCTTCATTCCCCAGCATGTCCCCCCGCACTTTACTTTTCAATGACTTCTAAATTCGTAGCATTGCTCATACACGTTCAATTATCTTTCAATCCGCCCCTCTAATGCTGTCCTCTTCCTTCTTCTAAGGGATGTTTCAACTCATCTTTTCATCAGAAACGAGGTTATCAACGAAAAACAGAGGCAGCATACATTTCCAGATCGCAAATCGCGAAGTTACGGCTACCAACAAGAAAGTGCGACAGTCGAACCGCCTATAAGGCGACAGATAATCAGACTGCTCTTCGACTGCAAGTGATGCCACGCTGAGATGTCGTCGACACCACGATGATATTCATATTGTGCAAATCTTGCATAATAATTGTAGCAAGCTGTTGAAATGCTTCGCAGATTAATTGAGGAAGATTATATGTAAAAGATCGATCGGGCGGAACAGTTTCAAATCAGCCTGCAAGTCACCTTGCATACATAATCAGCTCACCGCCAAGAACTGCACAACTCTCGCTGCAATGATCCAATGGTTTTCAGCTACACCATCCAAGTGTATGAACTTATAGGGTTAGCGTTGCGAACAGGACATGCAATTTTCAAATAATATTTGCATACGTGATGGTCTGGGTGGAAATTGTTGCACCGTCCAAATCAACCATGTTTGCAATCCTCTCACCAAAGGCAGCAGTCTGCGTCACTTGAAGACCCACTGAGATACGTCGTCATGCCATTTAGCTCAGATGTTTCAACTCATATACAATTCATAACACGGTATACACAAGGAAATATTTGCACAAAGAAATGACGTTCTATTGTCTAGCATTGTACCAGATAGTTGCTTTCAATGATAAGCTAGGATATAGTATAACATATGTTCTTGTGTTTCGTTTACGCTGCCAACTTGCATTTCATAAATTACATGCACATAACAAAATACATGAAATAATGCCTCCATATTTTAAATGATTCGGTTGCTCATATTAATATCATCCAAACGAGGCGTTTTATGTGATTCGACCACTCTCAGCGACAACCTTGTTAGAATAACACAAGCTGTTCGCATCTTCAAATGCTCTGACATCTTCCAAACGTACCGCTACGACGAATTTCACGATGCAAATCTAAAACTAACGGGTCATAAATTGATATCGCGAATGAAAGAACAAATGTACTGCCTGACATAAGACGGCTTATAAGTACCAATATGCGATTTTGCAAGTGTTCTTTGCAAATATGCATTATAGCAATGTCATGTATGTGTGTGCAGATGTGTGCTCGTCCGTCCGCTCGACAGTTCCATCTCGGGAACCACCGAAATTAATGCTATGGAATTTGATAAGGATAACGCAAATCTTTCATATCGTTTTCATACGGACTGATTAATTTCTCTAAAAGTTGTAAATATCAAGGTATATAGCAATTGGATTTTCATTTTGGTCTAATTCGATGCAAGAGAAACGAATTTTTGTGGAAGGGTCGAAAGAATGTATCAAAAATATATGGATAGTTGGGCTAATTAAAATATGGCGACATTTAGGCGCATATATTATTACTGATTGCTAGTGTAGAAACTATAAGTGTCAGCTGTGCAAAACGAATAAATGCGTTCCGTTATCGCTTCGCTAACTCACATCTTCTGTTATTCGCTGGTAGACCTATTCATCGGCTAGTCGTAACCAGTAACCACATTCACAGAAAGAACGATGCAACTGATTATTAGGCAGTTGCTGTGATTAGCCAGTAAATCCGCCTTCATTAGTGAAATGAAAGGTACTTCAGCAGTTTCAACACAGCGCCCTTGTCTCTTTTGTAGCCGAGACAAAGACAGCCTGCTAAAATTGCTGAAGAAGCACGTTGGAATTATGAGCACCAATAAGCTGCGCGTGCCTTCTACAACTTCACTTTATTTGGATCCATCCTCTCGAAATATTCCTGCTCCTTCCAATCCACAACCCATACAATCACTCTCCTATCCGACTGATTTCTTATCTTTTTCTTTAAAAAAGAATCGAATTTCTAATGAAAATGAACATGCCGATCATGGACCGCACTAAACCTGCGTGTTCCTGTCAGTGACTGAGTGCCGAAACGTGAAGATAACGTCCAACGTTCTCGTTCCCTTGCTGATCATCTTATCGATCAGATTCAGTTACTGTTATCTGTGCCTATCGAAACCACTATGTAGCTCCCTCGCTCATAAATTCAACACTCATTTTAATGTCAATTCTAGTTTTTTCAAACAAACTTTTCACATTCGATGTGGTAAAAAATGTCCCGTCCATATTCTGACCTTTCCGAGCAAGTAGCCGCAATAACGGTGATAGGGTTGTCGGACAGAAATCCAAGCAGCGAATTTAGTCGAACAACATGCAGCCATCAACATTCATGCAAGAGTTCCAGTGCCGTCTGTTACTTTTACAATTTTTGGTTTTCCTACTTTGTTAGAAACAGGGAAACCCTTGGTCGCACCAAATTCCTTTACTCAAACTCACATCCATCTCACATCACTGCTCTTGATTTCATGAAAAGAACGCTTGGAATTAATTACTGTGGCACCACAGTCTTGGATCGTTTTATCGGTCTCAAGCACTGCTCTGGCATCACTCCAGGTATATGGATGAGTGCATGTTGCAAAGTGTGGAGAACAATCCAAACAAGTGCACCTCCAAGAGTGCACCGGATGGACACTCCTCGGGCTAGTTCCAGAGTGGCACCTTCTGTCCGTGCAATATTTTATTTCTTGCATCAACTCGGCACTAAGCGCTGACCACTCGGACCATAAATGCACAAGAGGCAGTAACGCAATTCGGGCTGTAATTGGGTTCTGGGCCAAAACGTAAGGATTCTGCACAAATCGATTGCTCTTATCTTGCAGTCGCCATCAACACTCCCTCCCCAGAACAGCCACATCACGAACGATTGAAACAGTTCAGGCACCTCAACAGAGATTCTGAAAACGGACACTGGTTCACGTCATTTATAAGCAACCTGTTTTCCAAGAAAAGGTGGACACCCAAATACTACATAAAATCGCAATTAAGAATTTCCAAACATGTGCTGCAAAAAGCGCAACTTCGTAACAGTACAAAGAAGTGAAGTGTTAAAGAAATGAGATGAATGATAAAGTTTTAGGCTGCTGCTGAAGCTCGGATTTGAGAGTAGAGCAGCCCTCAGCTATAAAATGGAGGATCCGCTTATAAATAGATAGTTAAACAAAACCTCTTTCAAAACTCTCTGGAATAGAATGTCCGCAAAGTTGAGCAAAAACGTTCGTCACAATTTGTAGGAACCGCAAAAGAGTTCAAGTGCATCACTGTGCTACTTGTACCCAAAAATGAATGTAAAGAACGGGGCAGGGAGGCTTCTTTTGCTCTTGCGGGTGGTCCGTGGACTGTAAACATTAATCTTCCGCAAAAATCTCCACTATCCCTTCCTCCCTTAGGTTTTCACTTGGGCTCACATAGCCAATTATAGAGCTCGCTCAATCAGCGCAACAGAGAGCCGCAGCCCCCAAACAATCTAAGTTGACAGTGGTAGACATAGGAGTATCGCAATGTGCTTTCGAAGTTAAAAATAGGAAAAGACTGACAGAAGTGGCGAGTTGGGAATGGGACGTGTGTTGCATCAATATCAGCTGCGTGTGCAATCGGCTGGCACATGCACCTTGATGTTCATCCAACACAGTCTCTCTTATATGGCGAGGGAGCATGCGCTCACGCACTCCGCACTGGCTTTAGAGATTCTTTCTCAACGAGGCGAACAGTATGGTCGACAAAAGTACAGGCAAGTGTTGCTGTAAACTGCGAAATAAACAATCGTATAGGTAATACATGTTGGAGAGTTCGACGAGGCACTGCCTCTCTGATCAACGAAAGCATAATTACGCTCATAACGGATAAACACTGGAAAAACATAAACGGATCCGAACAACGAATTCATCTTCTTTTTGCAACTTGAACAATTGGTTCGCCTCGTTTTTCATTAGTGAACGAACGACTGCTAAACGTGAACAGTTTTGGACAATTAGGCGATGCGCGGCCGATCGGTCAATCCGCCTCGATGGTGAGCTTCTCGGCCTTGTCACGAACCGTCTTAACGAGCCTCGTGTGACTAGGGCCCATTGCTGGACGCAGAATCTGCACAAATACAAACAATTTCATTGCATTAAATCTTACGTCAACTTTTTACAACTTCAAAAAACTGGACATATAAAGTGACCGTCTGCACGATGCACATTTCAAAAAAAGACTGTTCATGTGATTTCGCTTATCTCGAACTTCTTTATAAAGCACTGCTGCTTATGGCTGAACATGTAGACATATATTCGATCAATGAATTGAATTTCATTCACAAATGCAAATGAGTACTACAGCTGAATTGCTTTCCGTTTCATTTCATCGTGTGCGTTATTACATCACTGCCATTCTTCCTTCTTTCCCTCTTCTTTTTCTTTTCTTTTTGTTTTTTAGCTATATTTGAAATGATATACTGTTGCTCGATGATGGCTCTTAGTTCGCCCATATGTGCAATTCAGTGACTAAAGGCCAGTATACGAACCCTTCCCTGTCCCTTTATTGCCCTTAGATAGATTTAAGTCGTCTTATTTGGTTCATTCAGTTTTTAGTCCTCTCCACCCATATACATTTTTTACAAGCGTCTCCACTCACATTTCAGAACATTCGTAACAACTTCGGTAAAAAACTGCATGTTTTTTCTCATGCGAAATAGCAAATTCTGATCGCGCAACAAATCTGCAGTTTATCTCAGACGACTGCATCGCATTCGACACAGTTTTATTTTCTTTGTAATAAAAGATTTGATTCTTTTTGGTTTTTTAACACCGAATACAGAGCACGCCCATATACCGGGAGACGAATATCAAAAGTGTTGCCTACCCTGTCATGAAAAATGCATGAAGTTCAGAGAGTTTTCACCGTTGTAGTGGTTGAAAGGGTCGATAGGGAGTCCGCAATATTTTTTGACGAGTTGATGACAACCAATGAAAAACAGCAAAATATTCTGCTCAGATTATGCAGAGTGAAATTATTTTGATGAGGGCATTGATGAGATCTGTTTTTGTACATGTGAATATTCGGATGTAGCTATCGGAAAAATGTGCCACCATAGAACATTACTGCTTTCATATCGATTGAAGTTTCGAAAAGCACACACCGACTTGCATGTAACGAACAAAGACTCATTAAACACAGCGAGAGCCATCGATGCAAGTCTAGAATTGCTTTGAGTTGCATTAATTCATGAACTCCCAGAAACCGCAAAATTAAGACGAATTGAATAATAAAAGCCCCTTCAATCTGTGATCACAACGACCAAATTTCACACGTGCAGACGTTTTTTCTAAGTCACTATCAATAACGCCATGGATGGTGTGCAAGCACAGGCAAGAAGACGAAAAGCCTAATGGATATCGCATTAATTTTAAAGACATAAACTTGAGAGAATATGAATACGAAATAACTGTACCTGAAAGGAACAGACAAGGTCGTCATCGACATGCATAATGGCGGCTGCATTATCGAATTGGCCACAATAGTGAGGTGCAGAAAATACCGTTACTAGACGTCGATTACCGAAAAATTCATACCCATCTTGGACCACCTACAAAGTGATTTATATAGTGACAGAAGGTCACTCGCCCAGAATAGTCGGTGCAAGCAACGTTGTAAAACCAGTACACCAGCGACGGTTTAGATAATCAGTCAGGGCAAGAAACAATTTCGAGATTCTTATCCCTCACCAGTGCTGCACAGCAAAAGTGACGCAGTAGAAATTCTAGGAGTTCCTATCCGACATTACAAATCAATAACCACTAACAATCTTGGGTAGTAGCAATGAAAGCAAGCCAGAAATCAGGTCAGGAGATTATCAACGAGAACTGTTTTTGGGGTTCAACTCCGGTCTGCAAGACCAATCGGTGCCAGAATGACGACAAATCACCTGCCCATGCAAGTTCTCAGAAACCGACCAGCTTTATCGCTTCAATGAATTACTCGCTTAGAAGCCGCAAGCAATAGACCGGGAATGGAATCGACTTCCAGGTCTTGTAATAACGCTGGCTGTACATCACTTATGAAAAGATCAAAAATGGAACTGAAGCTGGGAGGTCAGCACAAAACAAGAATTATGCGCATCATCCCTTAACCACACTAACGTCACGTCGTCGTAACGCTACTACAAAAGTTTGCGGGAGTGCATGAAAGCAGATTCTTACACAGAATAAGGCTATTCTATAAACTTGCTTGGTGAGCTCTAGCGACCATGTCCACTCCCAGTCGATTGCATGTTTGCACTAAGACATCTTCGCCGAATCCATAAGAGGCACCGCAGAGATTCGAGGCGTAACCACTATTGCCCACAACGGGAACCCCTACCACGGAAGATCCATCTCGAGAGATGGGTTTATCAGTTCGTTTGGTCGTGGTATGCTACCTAACTGGAAATCACATCGGTGTTCAGGTCTGTTCTCTTTATACTAATTACACATTCCGTCAAAACGTGTGCTTTTTCTAACGACATGTACGTGCCGTTTGGGTATTCAAGTCTCCGATAAGTCGTCGAGATAATAAATGAGGACTGTTTCTTGTGTCATGAGATCAGGTTAGGTTGCCATAGTATCTGCAATTCTAAAACCACCGTTTAACCCTTAACTCATCACTCTAACATGATTACAGTCAACCATTTCGCCGCGCAGCAGTTGAAGGTGAGTACAATATTCCGCGCCGGTTCATTTGTGTGCTGCAACAAAATTCCTTTGCAATTAGGTTGTTTGGTCAAATACAGAGCCATAAAAAGCTGCTCCTGAATAACGAACCCTTCTAATGGAACAATACTGGGATTTTTCCGACCAGTGATTCAGATGAAGTATAGCTTCGTGGGCTTCCAAAAATTTTAGAAGCATATAAGGCTCGAGCTGGTTATCCAAAATTGCAAAGTCAGTTGGCTGGGTTGGTCGAGCAATCGAATAGGCGAATATTAAATCCAAATGTTATTTATCACACAAATTTGGCTGACGTGGCAATAGCGCGAGCGATGCGGCATCTTATATGTTAATTAGCCGTGTAAATAAATCGGTTAGTAGATTGATATAGAAGATACACGCATCACGCCATTGGCATAATGAAGGCAACTTTGCCGCGCATCTTTCATCGAAGTTAAAACAATCGATAGGAACTGATCGGCGATATAATTTGCATATTGTGGTGAAATTCACTGATTCGTTCATTGATTTAGCCTGTAGTCGAGCTGAGTGACAAAACAATGCACACATGTTGGATTCGATCTTTCATGCCACTAAAACACATAATGAAGCAGTCAGAAACAGGCGAAAATTAATCTCTGCATTGTGACGGGTGATAACGGCAAAAACTGCAAAGAACCTGGAACGACTGCCAAAGACGTTGGGAGTTATATCGACGCACACATTCGTCGTAAAAGCCGTATACCCGATTTACAGTATTGCATTCGTGATTGCCGCGAAGAAGGAAAAAGTTGTTGGGATATTTTATTTTGTAGCAAAACATAAGACATATCACCTCCTGCAATTATATTTTCCTTAGAGGGAACTTTAACCATCAAGGTATTGCAAGCAAGTAGGTCATCGACCACCCTTAAGCATAAAATGCATGCCACTGGAATTCAGATGGACGGCAGGTCTATATATCGCATTTCAGGTACTTTTAAAGCTACTAGAATCCGTGCAGTCTGACAGCTAAGAGATAGCGGCGCATCTCTCTTGCCTGAGCTGGAGATAGTTTCCATTTTCGAAGCGATCAAATATGAGAAAACTCAAATAGTTCGTTCGAATGCCAAAGCTTTGTGACTTCAACTTCCTTTTCCGCACTTTTTAACTTCGATCTCGCTTACCTCCTTATCCGAATCATAAAGTTCACTCTGCCTTTAATTAGGCCATTTTAACTGGTGGAGCTTAGAGCTACTTAGACAATATATCGCCTGCCCACGAAAAATTTTCAAACGACGTGTTTGCTGCAAAGTGGACTCAACCATCTCGAGAACTCATTTAGAAGCAGCTATTGGAACATCTCAGCACTCAAGTCCCTTCTAGCAACGTAACAGCATTAGGCGTGGATGATAGACATTCTTCCTCCTTTTCCCCCCGTATATAAATAAAAGTCGACGCTGAACACTGAAAAAATGAAACCTTATACAACGTTTCTCGTGACCTAAGAAAACTGAAAATATTTGACCAACTCGTGCCACATAGTCATTGCCAATCACTATACATTAACTGTGCAAAAGCAATTCGCCACTAAAAAATCAAAACCTACAAGGTTTTGGCGTCCTCTGTCGACATAATCGCCGAGGAACAAATAGTTGGATTGTGGGGGAAAGCCGCCACGGTGGAATAGACGTAACAGATCGCCGTATTGGCCATGCGTATCCCCGCAAATGCGCACAGGCGGATCGATCTCGATGAATATTGATTGACTCAGGAACACCTTCAAACAAATCAAATAAGAGTGGCCATTATCCTTACTTTACTCTGGCTAATATAATAAAAGCTAATCATATTCCTCAAATTCCCATGAACATTGGGTTTCGCCGCCACTACCATCAAACAATGCGCACCGAGTTTGCTATCAGCACAGATGGAGCGCATCTAATATGCACTACACAACTGTTCAAATTCGATGTTCGGGTAGCACCCTTACTTCAAATGTAATTCTCAATTCGTCTGAAACCGTTCCTAAATACAATGTTGAGAAACTGAATAGTGGATAGTCGGGCCGATATCTGTTGTTTTAATTGTTTAGGAATCAGAGTGAAGGAAGTTCCCTCTGAAAAAAATTAGCTGCAAGATATACACACAAACACCAGAGAAAGATCTTGTTGGAACATTTTCACCGGGTTATCCCACTGAAAGGATAAAGACGACCTTCATCCCATGAAACTTCTATTGTTCTGGTCAGTATCAACTTCCATCACGTTTCTTGTCTAATGCAACACTCTTAAGGCTTCATCCTTATGAGGCTATTTAGCAGTTAATTAAGGAACGTCAAGAACGAGGATGAAATGCATGAATTATCCCACTTTATTCATCTCTGTCAACGTAGAAGACCATGGACAAGCGATCGAGTGGAAATATTGTCTGTGTTAGTATTGCTTTGTGCCGTTCGATTCCGTCCTTGTGAAAATCGATCGGTGTTTGACTATGGCTATACAGTATAGTGGGATTTGTTACTGATGGATGCAAAGAAGTTTTATGATGTGAAGAGAAGTTCAGGCGTAGTCGATCTTAGCCCCCAATCGCGATAAAGAAGAGTTCTGCCGCCGAAGAAGAACAATGTACACGCACCCGAGTGAGTGGTGCGAGAAAAGGTAGTGGTGGCATGTGGGGTATTTAGGTCGCTTAAGCCTGCACTCTTCTTTATTAGTTTTGTGATCAGGAGGCAGTGAGTAGAAGCCTTACGGATGACCCATACGTGGAGGAGTATCTGCAAGCCAGATGCATCTTTGGATGCCTCTTCAAGTTGATCCATTAACGTAAAGGATTCCAGGATCTAAACTGACGCCTTCGTCATGACCTTTGAAGCATGAACACCCACCTCTCTTGCCTTCGTGCATAGCGCGAGGATCTCCTCTTCCTTCACTGTCCTCGTTAGACCACAGTTCTCCTTGCCAACTGATAAAATACGACAAAGAATATCGTCAAGCCTCATAGCTTCTTAGGCGATCAACTTCGTCGCCAGCTCGATATCAGTGGCCGATCCAACGAAGCGGCTACCTCCGAACAATTCCGATCGAACGAATGAGCAGTGCTTCGAGATAGTTGTCTTTTTTACCGACCGGATTAGCTAATTTGAATATTGTCAATGCAGACAAAAATTTCGAATTTGAAGGAAGAGGAAAAAGGAAAATTTACGTACGAGGAAAGAAGACAATGACGCAGCTTGGAACAATTAAGTGCAATTTCCCGATCACTGCAACAGAAGCGAACTGAACGGAAGGGACCAGCTGCGCATTAAGCTCGGATTCAATCTCAATTCCCATTTCTTTGGAATTTTCTTCAAAGTTTGCGAAGCGCTATTGAAAATTAGATTTTCAAATCTTATTTATTTACATTTTAGTTACTGATACCTCCAAACAACCAACACTTCGGATTTTCAAAATTGGAAGCTTTCAACAGCAGAAGTTGGCAGCAAATGTAGGATTTGTTATGAAAGAGTCAATCTCCGGCACTTCTTTCTTGAGTGAAACAGTGCGAAAGGTAGCAGAACGACCTTCACTGTATCCCAGAGCTAGCAGAACCTAAAGTTATATCAGAAGCCAAACAAATCCTAAATTTAACTAGTAACCGGCAAAGCTGGTATGTGTCGCCGACTCGCGAAGTGGATAAAAATAGGGAAAAGAAAAGAAGAGGAGAAAAAAAAGCTGTAAAGAATGAAACGGCTATGTTGTGGAAATCGGGCAGCAGGTGAGTCAGCCATCGACTCCCTGCTGCACGTGATCCCATGAATCTCATGGTGCCGTTTCCTGTCACTGCCAAGCACTCCCCATTTTTACCGAAGACTTGCGCCTTCTTGATTCTCAAGGGATGAGCAAGCACGGTTATCTCCAGACAATCTCCATGCATATAACCGAGCATCGAAGGGATTCAAGGGGGAGGACCAGCGGATGGGGAAGACATCCGTCCAATTATCGTCGCGCGTCAAAGGACCAAAAAAAGCGCCACTCTGGAGCAACCGCTCCAGAAGGAAGCTCTCTCGTGGGTGCCAACAGGGCACCAAATAGAAGTTTGGCGGCCGGCCCATAGCGGCCACAGGCAACGGAGCCAACCGGCTCACAAAACCCCGCGTTTTCGTTCATCGGCCACTTCCAGTGATCATTTGTCTTACTGTTTTGTGTATCAGGCAGTGAACCACCCTTCCCCCCCCCTTCCCTTCCTCTTCCCCCGTAGGCCTCCCTACTTTGTATTAGTCAGTGAAATTCCTTCCCCCTACAGAACCGTTTCCGTTCTCCTTCCTCCAAGCCAACCTCTTTCCCCCTACAAAGTATCCGTCTCCTCACCCTTTTTCCTCTACAGTATGTGTATGTTTTCCCAAACTGAAAACTATCTGCCTGTTTACACAGGTGATTCGAAGAAATAATACGGAATCTGACTCATCGGAGGCAACATCTGACAAACTGTGTAACTCGACCACTACATCCACCACATTTGCAAAACCATTTTTTAACTNTATATTGTTCGAGTTTGCGGCCAATGCACCTGCTAACTTCCAACTATAGCACTTATATAAAAACCGACGGCACTGTATTTATACTATGGCACAATGCCGCACTCGGTGTTCTCGCCGAGAAAGTGTAATGTGTGAAAAATGAGACAAGTTTCTATGACTGTCGTATTTATATCTTAGATCAATATGGTATAAACCGTTGCTCTTGGTCGATTCACTACAAATCCACATTTCTTTATGAGTTTTTCTTATCCTTGCCCTCATGAATTTTTCAGCCAGCTTTTTCTGAATCCTCACGTATGCTTTACCTCAACCCTTCTGTTTCAATTTCACTGTCAAGTGTATGTACTTGCTGAATGGCATCAAAGCACACCGAAACGCAACAGTTATCACCAGATCTCTTTCCTCGGAAAGGAAGTATATGAAAAGCGAAAGCAACGATACTACACTCCCGGCCCGTGCTGCAGACTCTTCGGTTCCATCAGAGGCTTTACAGCCGACTGAATTCTCTCATCATTAGCTGGTTCCCCCGTTTGACAAATACAGCACACATTTGTGCACAACCATAGTCGAGCTATAACGCGGCTCACAAACGCGAATATGCGGAGGCGCATATTCGGCGTTAACCTGACAAAATGAGCTTGGAAAAAATCGGTAATGCTTGGAACTTCGAGGTGTTAAAGTGTAGTTTACTGCTCTATGCTTTAGGAGACTTCGGCATTACAAAATAAATGAGACTCCTGAGAGTGTTTACTGAACTTCTGGGACAGAGTGGTGGAGAATAGCGTCGTTTTAAGAATGCAAAGAATGGGAATACTGAGTGATGCCATGGCAGAGGATTCGTACATCTACAGGTTACATTGTCGTTGTACTCATCGCCATAGCACTGAAAGTGCTTTCAAGAATAGTTTATAAAGAATGACAGGCATAACAAAGAAAGTGAAGCACCGAAAAGCAGTTGGCAGACATAAGAGAGCATTTGAGGACAAGATCCCTTCATCACGTTAACATACAAAACTCGACGAGGACAATGTCTTCACCTCTAACGCATCACAATATCCATCAGCAGAATTCTCAAGAAAGATACCGACCTAATGAAGGAATATTTTTAAATGCGAAAACTAAATCAGCAATTGAACCAAAACAAATATAACCTTAAATGTGCGGATGTTTTGACATTTAGCATAGTTCTGTTGTGCAAAGAATACATTCGGACGCGTTGAGACCGCAAATGAAAATGTGACGCAAGCCAAGCCATTTGAGTTGCGAATAGATTCATGAATGACTCGGACAAAACAATGAAAACCCAGTGTGCTCAATTATGGAGATATAATGAGGCACAATACATTAAAGTGACAGCAGTGACCAGAACGGCTATGCGAAAACGCCCAATTAAGAAGAGAATCAAGAAAGCAAGAAAATGCCCAACCTCATTCGCATAGCTTCTTAATCGACCTGTTCAAGCAAGTGACCAATCGAACATTGTGAGGCGCTGAACAGTATGCACTCAACGACATTTTTTCTGCTCTAGTCTATAGAAGATCGGGAAGCGTCGTATGAGAGCGGCTGGCGTAACATGCAACTTTACATTCCGCATAGTTGTTCCATCGCTTTCGCAAATTATTAACAAATAATAAACATGCTAAGTAATGCTCTCGAACCGTTTGTTCTGCTCGTACTCGCTTCTCCGATTCGCTATTACTTAAGCTGACCAATTTCAAATGAGGAACTAACTGATGTAAAATGCAAGCGAACGTTTTGCTCACCTTCGAACGTCTGCAACTTTCTTCACAGTTGGCGAATCAATATAAAAAATGTGATACACCAAATTTTATAACATTGACCAAATTCAGCTACAACGTTTCGCAAACTCAGAACAACGCAAAGATGAACACAGACATATAACCGTGCACAGATACCATTCATGAAAGCCTGATAATCGTGTGGCGAACTCTGCGATGCGATGAAAACATCGCGAGATTAAGGTGATTTCTTGCAGCACGCAAAATTCATTCAAAAGAACAAAATTCATAATCTGGCTTTCGCGCAAAAGTTTACGGCGATCGCTTTAGTTTTCAAATGACCACATAAACTTCATAAGGAAACGTGTGTAGACTTGTTGACCCAAAAATGATGCTCTCGAGAAATCAAAAGCTTTAATATGGGGCGCCATTCAGCAAAAAACGACGGTGTTCAAAGAAGAGAAATTAATCTATGAACTATGTCAAAATGTTTTTCGCGGCGCATGACATGAGAATACTCTAGTACCAACCCAACATAACAGATCATAGAGGGTTCCTTAGAGTTCAAAGTGTCTATTTCTGGACGAGGGCATTTTTCGAGTAAGCCAGTTCTAAAGCACGTCCCTAATAAATCTTGCAGCGATTGAGAATTCTGTATATAAAACACTCAATTAAGCAAAAGAACAAAATTCATAATCTGGCTTTCGCGCAAAAGTTTACGGCGATCGCTTTAGTTTTCAAATGACCACATAAACTTCATAAGGAAACGTGTGTAGACTTGTTGACCCAAAAATGATGCTCTCGAGAAATCAAAAGCTTTAATATGGGGCGCCATTCAGCAAAAAACGACGGTGTTCAAAGAAGAGAAATTAATCTATGAACTATGTCAAAATGTTTTTCGCGGCGCATGACATGAGAATACTCTAGTACCAACCCAACATAACAGATCATAGAGGGTTCCTTAGAGTTCAAAGTGTCTATTTCTGGACGAGGGCATTTTTCGAGTAAGCCAGTTCTAAAGCACGTCCCTAATAAATCTTGCAGCGATTGAGAATTCTGTATATAAAACACTCAATTAAGCGGAACAATTCATCAGTGAAGCATAACTTAAAATTCTGCTAATACTGCATGATTCGTTTCAGCAGAGAACCGCTAGTGGAGCGCATCTGCCATACCGATGATGTCTCTTGCAATCGCTTTGCCCAACTCATCCACCACAGCGTCCTTTATTAGATTCACTAGCACAACCGCATCGCACCCCTTAGCAACCTTAATCACAACAGCATTAATTTCATGCAATAAATAGAACTAAGAATCGAACCACATCACTGCACTAGAAAAGCGATGTTCAATGGCACGCTACCTATGTTCGAGGAATGAAATTCACCTTCCTATAGCAGGAAACTATGTGGTGGGGAGTATGAAGCGTAGCGAAGATGCAACGCCTCCTGGTGTACCGGATGAACATCACAGTTGCAGTCTCGCCAATTGCCGAAATAAATGGGAAATCAAAGTTATTCTAGAAAAGATTGCGAAATGAGTACTGAATAAATGTGCTGTTCTCAAATTACATGATCCGAGCTGTCTTTGGTCGCACCAGAATCCATGCCTCTACTCTGAACATTCCACGCTTGCAACAGACAACTGCTATGCGTAGATATTTGCATGATTCGAATTGCTTCAAGAATATGCGAGAGATCCACAAAAATCTAATGTCATGTATCTGCATTGAAATGTCACTAATAAGGTATTTGCTTTTAAATTGGTGGGCTGAAAGAACGGAATTTATGTACCCTTCATGTCAAAATTATGCCCACTAAGTTGCATTTTCTAAAACGTGTCAGTCAAACGTCCTTTAATATTTCCTATAAATCGTTCGAAAAACAAAACAGAAAATGTGCAGCAGCAGACGAGCTAAGACCACAATGCATATCGGATTTTTAAGCAAGATGGCTTAAAAGCAGATTTAAAGTGAGATTATGTCCAACAATTCTTGGCAGTTCTAGTCAAATACCTTTAAAAGGTGCGAAAAAACAAGCGAAGAGTAAAGAACAAAATTTTTAGCTAACAGTCAACCTTGATCACTGCAGTCAATATTTCTGTCTATTGCAGCCGGCAGCATATAATTCGTAGTGCCTTAGAAAAATCTTGTGGAAACTAGAAGGTTTTTGGGTGAACATGTAAGGAGTGCATAGAAATAACCTTATCTAAGTATGGGCAAAAAATGTTTCGCTAGGTCGCTGCATTTCGTTACATTTTAGTTCGGAGAATCTTCGAGCTGCTCTTCGCCTTGCTCGTGTAGATACCAACAATTGGACCGACATTAAATATATCAACATTCCTTTATATGAACAGAGCCGCAAAATTGGATTCTCGTTGGATTTGGCCTCTATCTTCAGAAAAGATAGTGTTCTTCTTCGAGAACTCATGATGAACCTTGATACAATCGTCGGTGAACAATGGAAAAAATCGGATCTCCATTTTGGTTTCTATCAATACAATACCGAACAAATCGTCGAGGAACTCATGAAAGAAACGGAAGAAAAGTCGCTTGAAGAGGTTATCATTCGTCAAAGGAGGGGTACGTCGTTCCGGCCAATTGACCTTCTACGCTCACTCTATGAGAAGCTGAACATTAGAAGTCGGCATGAGAAATCGAACACATACGCGATGGGATACGTTCGCTACAAAAACCTTGACTTCGAAGTTTTAACTTTCGATGCCGAATCTCTGCCAGAAGCGCTAAAGTTATGCACGATGCAAAAATTGATCTTTCACGATTGGAGGATTGTCTTACCCGTGGATGCCGTTTTCACACTCATTTCGCCACCTACGTCCATGATGTCTGGCGTAGAGTTCCGACCACACTAGGTTTGCCTCTTATTATTGGCTATAGAATGCTGGTTGTTGCTGAACTTGAAGGTGAATTTAAAGCTTTGCTAACTCCACAGGGATCTATCCGCTTGAATGGAGCGAAGGTCGATATCAACGTCAAGCCAATGATAACCACTACGCTTGCTGTAGTTATGCGTACGTGGAATCCAGTACTAAGTTCCGGAATCAAGATGGTGTGCTCGGTGAAAGCGAATCTGCCCGTCGATGCGCAAGTCGGGCTTATGGTTAATAAGAAGGTGCAATTGAAGTATAAGGTCAAGGTACCTCAGGAAAAGAAGCAGATGTTTGCTTTATAGACTCACGTGTCTACATGCACATCGAGTTGGCCGATTGATCCAAACTCATACGTCGAAACGACGATGAAAACCATTCACATTGAGAGAGAATCTGAGCGATCGCTCACATTTGAGAAAACGATTGGTAAGAAACGGATGGGTATTCGCGTGAATATTCGTGGACATTTGCAGGAGAATCCGATTAGAATTCTTCAATGATCACCTATGCAGCTAATCACTGGTGAGAACGTCATCGAGATTACAATGGAGAAGACGCGTAATGCACCGAAAGAAATCGTTACTGAATTTGATGCTGAGCTGCTCAAGGAGAACAGAATGTAGAAACCAGAGTTCGAGAGGTTCTACTCTGAGATAGAAGACCAAAAAAATATTCGAAACTGATAGTGAGGAGGGAAGGGGACAAGATAGCTCGGAGAGTGTAGAACGTGAAAAACGTCGTGAAAGTGTCCGTGAGAATCGTCGAAATGAAAACAGAAAGCAACTAACTTATTATCGGCTCCCCATTCGCACTTGACTAGTGCGTTGAACTCACGGTGTTTCTTCTCGGAGAGCTCCTTAATAGAGCGTGCTCGTTCAGGACACAACGTCTGAATACTGGTTTTGAATGTCCATTGACGCCGCTCATCTTCGAATGCCGGGGCACGATTGCCATGTGCTATAAGCATGTAATAACGCAGCTTTTCGTCACAACCTGTGCTGATCTCCATCTCTGCTTTGCGTTGAACCGACGTTCCAACGGCATTGATCCTCATCTGCACGTGAAGCTTGTAGCCTTTTTGCGGATTGTACCTTAACATCAAAATTTATTGGAAGCACTCATCATCATTCTTTATTGTACGATTTTCTGACCTAAAAAGCTAAAAAAATCATTATTTCCACTAATCAATTAGGTGATGAAATTTTGAATGAATTTATTTGCATAAAATTCCCTTCATTTGCATCTAATTTCTACTTATTATTAGGGAAATTTATTATCGGTACTCTAATCTACTTATTACTCTTGCGATAATGCAGTAACAAAGTGATTGATGCAGCATTATTCAAAATATTCTTTTAAAATTTGATGAATAATAGCTGCCTGAAAATAACTTTAAGAGATCATTGGAATAGTGAGGTAGTATTCTATAATATTCTTAGAAATATTCACTTTATTATTCTATAATTGTTTGAAATAACTCATGAAGCACTTACTTCAAAGTTGGGGGTTTTAGCATCAGATGGGAATGCGATATATTATTTTAAAGAAACAGGAAGTAAAAAGTAGTAGAAGAAAATAATTCTCTAAGGAGAAACGATTAGCAGAAAACGACATCATAAGTTTTTGGATGCAATAAAAATTTGGCTTACTCTCTCACATAGCGGTTGAATTCTTGACGACGTAGACGTTCATCTTCTTTGCTATATGTTAGTTGCTTTCTGTTTTCATTTCGACGATTCTCACGGACACTTTCACGACGTTTTTCACGTTCTTCACTCTCCGAGCTATCTTGTCCCCTTCCCTCCTCACTATCAGTTTCGAATATTTTTTTGGTCTTCTATCTCAGAGTAGAACCTCTCGAACTCTGGTTTCTACATTCTGTTCTCCTTGAGCAGCTCAGCATCAAATTCAGTAACGATTTCTTTCGGTGCATTACGCGTCTTCTCCATTGTAATCTCGATGACGTTCTCACCAGTGATTAGCTGCATAGGTGATCTTTGAAGAATTCTAATCGGATTCTCCTGCAAATGTCCACGAATATTCACGCGAATACCCATCCGTTTCTTACCAATCGTTTTCTCAAATGTGAGCGATCGCTCAGATTCTCTCTCAATGTGAATGGTTTTCATCGTCGTTTCGACGTATGAGTTTGGATCAATCGGCCAACTCGATGTGCATGTAGACACGTGAGTCTATAAAGCAAACATCTGCTTCTTTTCCTGAGGTACCTTGACCTTATACTTCAATTGCACCTTCTTATTAACCATAAGCCCGACTTGCGCATCGACGGGCAGATTCGCTTTCACCGAGCACACCATCTTGATTCCGGAACTTAGTACTGGATTCCACGTACGCATAACTACAGCAAGCGTAGTGGTTATCATTGGCTTGACGTTGATATCGACCTTCGCTCCATTCAAGCGGATAGATCCCTGTGGAGTTAGCAAAGCTTTAAATTCACCTTCAAGTTCAGCAACAACCAGCATTCTATAGCCAATAATAAGAGGCAAACCTAGTGTGGTCGGAACTCTACGCCAGACATCATGGACGTAGGTGGCGAAATGAGTGTGAAAACGGCATCCACGGGTAAGACAATCCTCCAATCGTGAAAGATCAATTTTTGCATCGTGCATAACTTTAGCGCTTCTGGCAGAGATTCGGCATCGAAAGTTAAAACTTCGAAGTCAAGGTTTTTGTAGCGAACGTATCCCATCGCGTATGTGTTCGATTTCTCATGCCGACTTCTAATGTTCAGCTTCTCATAGAGTGAGCGTAGAAGGTCAATTGGCCGGAACGACGTACCCCTCCTTTGACGAATGATAACCTCTTCAAGCGACTTTTCTTCCGTTTCTTTCATGAGTTCCTCGACGATTTGTTCGGTATTGTATTGATAGAAACCAAAATGGAGATCCGATTTTTTCCATTGTTCACCGACGATT